>JAQGCM010000156.1:0-34425 GCA_034699705.1 Hymenaphorura dentifera
AAAACCTGTAATGCTAAAATTCCTGATGCCCCCACTATACATCACGCTAACAATAAATAAACTTTGAGTTACTATGCTAAATATCAATTACAATATGGTGCTTTTACCTCACAGTGCTGTCATGACAGTGGAAACTCCGCAGAAAATTCCACAAATTCGACAATTATTTCTATTTTCTGGTTTTCAAACCAGGGAAGGATATACACTCTTGGAAGTAGTACAACGCAGTAAAGTTTTATTTCAGATCCGACTGATTTGAAATAGAGCCGAGCAGAAGTAGAAACTTGGTGTACAAAATAACACAATTAAGGAAAAAGGTTATTCTATTTTTGTACTTGATGTCCATTGTACTTGTACACATACGTATTGTGGCTGTGGGCACTGAGCTCATTTGTCGTCGATCTGTACTGGGATGTGGGAAGAAAGAAGTACACATCTCAAGAGTATGCACGGAATTTGGTTTCATGTGGTCCAAGCCTGCTTATTTCGTACTTTCGTTGCTATCGCTTTTCATTGATTCGAGAAAAGCAAAGAGCAGTGTTAGGAGACTAGCTTGAGCTTCGTTACAATCTTTCACGAACTTTCACCATTGGATTGCATTGCATTCCGTTGCACGGGTGAAAGTCGCTCTAGCGAGAGGCTCCATTCGTAGTCGTAGTCGGGTATATTTGGATTTTTCTCCTTTTGCTTTCTCAAACCGAACCGAATCAGAATCTGTAATTCCCCAGCTTCCGACTTCCTCAGCTACGACTCTCAATTCAGATCTTACTTATAAGCTCAAGCTACGCCAAAACCTTTCTCCATGAATCTACACTAATGGTTGATTTCTAATGACAAAGGATGACTGGTTGCATGACTCCGGTTCTTCCACTTGACTTTGCTTGGCTCTGAAGAAGGAGATGAGAATGCCTATCAAGGAAGTATCATGAGACGGATGAAAGGGCAAATTGAGTTTCATCTTATCCAAGAAATTGGATCAAATTTGGAAACTCAAAATTCAATTTAAAGTAATTTCTCAAGGAAACAGGGCACAGAAAGAGCAAGGTTTGGGTTCGCAACTGACAACAGAGCTTGAAGTCTTTTGAATTATTTGTAAGCAATATGTTGGAAAACCAAATTCTAGAATAGGCCATTTTCATGAATGGAATGAAGTGCTAGGAGCGGCTGACAATTTGCAAAGAAAATGTGCAAAGTTGTCTATTTGTTAGTTTTTGATGAAAGGGAAAATACAAGCATGCAGGTCTCCCACGTTCCCAAATGTGAGGTTGTCCAATCGAGTTGAGTGCTGGAGGCTGGTTGGGAAGGATTTGAAATATTTTGACACTCTTGACATTTTCACTAGAATCAAATTAAAAGGATCCCCACTACTGACAAATGCAATGGTGCAATGGAACGGTGTGTCGTTCGCACAGAAAAGAATCCTAAGCCCAACCTCAACCTCAACAGCCTCAGGTCTAGTCCATCCAGGACTTTGTATTTTAAGTCTGACAATGAGTCTCTCGAGTGTGTGGTATTATTGACGGTGTCAGGTTAGGTTGCCCTTTCCAATTCTTAAGCTTTCACCTGATGTCGATGGTGTTCCTGGTCTAGACAGCATCACACTACTTGTCATACTACAAGAAAGGCGAGGGCTACACTCTCATTCCCAGAATTAATGTTTACTTTACAACTCACGTTCCACGCTAATGCCTCAAATATCCATATATTCCGTTGCCAACAATTTGTAAGCATGTCAGGATGAACTCTCAAAAATTAAAAATTAATTCACGTGTCGTGCTTAATTTTGTGGTACTATGCTACATATCATTCGGATTTGGGTTTGAAACTAAGCAGCTCCAGCATTCGAATTCAAAATCAAAATCAAATTTAAGATTGCATTCAAACTGTAAGTACGAGGACCTTATTAGTATTTCAGTTATGACTAGAGTTAGTGTAAAATCCAAATTAGCGCATCGCGCGAGCCATCAAAAAAGTGATTCCTTAAAATACAAAGGGCAACACAATCTTAAGACTCAAGAGAAGGGCTTCAGATCAGCCACTTGGCATTTGTTTGACAACTTAAACGTCAGAGTTGACTTCTTTGCAAAGTTTCTGGACACCACATCAAACCTATCACAGCGCTTACTTGGAAGAGTTCACCTCAAGCAAACTGCTGAAGTAGCTAGTGTCATGAGTATTTTATTAACTTATTAGGGCTATTTGGATCAAGGACAACCATAAACTATGTACCATGTACTGATTTGGTACACGGCTTTAGGTTCCAGCTTTAGAAACTTAGCCCGGAATTAATTAAAGAGAAACTTGGGTTCTGTCACTTGCAGTTCTTCGTTTTCACTCCATAGACGTCAAAGCAAGGTCTTAGCCCGGCACGAGCAACTGATCGTGGGTGTAAGGCGTAAACGACCAATTCGACCGGAACAACCAATTTCTCATTTTCTCTGAAATTGTGAGGTTTCTGTCAACTCAAGGCGAGCAAAAGTTCTTCCAACAAGTAGGTAGCAATGGATTTTTACTACACATCAAAATGCCGGGAAACAACAGGTATCCAACCGAACCAAGCCAAATGCAGACTTCACTTTAGGTGTCACTTCAAGACATTACATTCAAACAATTCTATTTCCAAGATTTCCTATTTAATAAGAATTTTGAAGGACTAATCTACGTCCTTTTCGCAAGCTAACGAGCACATTATGGTTTCTTTCGAGTTGAGCACGCTGGATCCGTTTTTTATTATCCAGACCACAAGACCAATAATAAGTGCAATAAAGTGCTCCCTTCCGGCTAATTTGATAATTTGACCAAGTCTTCTCTTTTGTGCTAATAAAATGAAACAATACATGAATACTTTTAGGAGCACTCATGGTGTTTTATTCCATAGTAAACACACTGATACTGAACCCAACATCAGATCAGAGCATATTTTAGCAAATGTTTTAGTCGATTTTTTCTAGTTTCAGTAATTTCAGGGCAAGAGCCATGGAAGCAGCATATTAAACTGCCAGCCGACAGCACAAATGCACAATTTCATGATATGACATGTTTGATGAACCATTCTAATGTGCCTAACAGGAAAATGTGATTATGATAAACTATTTAAATGCACAAAATTCCAGGCCAAGCATTCACATTCACCTTCGTATTCGTATTCCCACTTCCCCCACTTTGAAAATTGACTCCAGAAAAAGCAGTAGCAGTGCAGAGTGCAGTGGAGGAGTAAACTAGGAAACTTGATAACTAGATTCAAAATACGCTATTTTCGATTTTCTATAATTTTCCCCATGCGTCCATTCCCATTCCTTTCCTTCAACCTAACAATTTTCACCCTTCCCTTTTCCCTGCTCAGCTCGACAAGGAGACGGACGGAGTAACCAGCAGCAGTAGCACAGCAGTAGCGCCCAAGTGAGCTAATAATAATCCAGTCCTAGGACTACTATGTACATGTATGTTCATGCATAGTGTGGCAGTCGTCGAACTGAAGCTTTGAACAGAATAGACACTCACTCACTCGCACAACACAACCCAACAACTTTCAACTCTGCATCCATCCACATCATATCATATGAAAATCGATAAATTAAAAATGACTCGTCATCCTCATCGTCAATCTATAATGCAATATTGCATTGGATGGGCAGAACGACAGAAGGGCAGAGTTCACAAAATGTGTACTGCTGCCCATGCATGAATGATGCAAAGTAGCCCAAACAAAATACAAAATAGACAATTGGACATTGTCAATTTATGAATGAAAGTTTAGCCGCCGAAGACTATGTACCTGTACGTGCTTGGAAATCACTTGGTATTGAATAGTTAAGAGATTTGACTTAATTTTAGCCGTGCTAAAGGCTAGGACATCACTAGAATTGGCTAGAAATCGCTATGTAGCAAGTAGTTGCATTTTTGTGAATTAGATTGGAAACATAGTACAGTGTAGTGGCAAAGAGTTCAATTGAGTGGAAATCATTGAATTTTACCTGTTTGCCCTTTTCCCAAAGTTTTCTCGAGGCGATAAGGGCCCACATACTGGAGGTGCTCAATATGATTATCCTTGTTTTGCATGTTGCCGGTTTTCTCTTAAAAGAAGCTAATAAATAAAAGAAGACTTGAGAGTTGGCTTGAGCAGAGCACAGGGCCACGCTCACAACTTTCTTAAGCTTTTCCTTTTTTGCTTCCTTGCTTGCCTTCTCCAGAAAACTTTCCCCCTTTACACTTTCAATTTCCAATCAAGAGGAAAAAATCGGAAATTGGAGAATTGATGCCTCCGCGGCGGCTTTTTCTTCATGTCTTTTCACTTTCTCCTAAAAATCCATCCTTTGTAAAAATCTATGCAGTAGTGTTCTACGTCGGTCTAAAGTACTTTCACTCTTTCACTCAGCAGGCTCAACTCAACCAGAGTTTTTTCTTTTAGCAATTATTTTGCATTTGGGAAAAACACCGTCTAGTTTTAACCTAAAGTACTCAACGTTTTTCCAACTTTCTTTTCTCAGGGAAATCACAGTTGCTCACTCTCGTCAGAGTAGGACTAAAAACCTGGGAGGTAAAAATTCGTCTCCATACTCTGTTGTGTTATGCTTTGGATTATCTTTGTAGCGTAGTAGTCTACACTTCCCCTTCTTGTATTCCCCGATTTCTCCCGTCTTTTGAGACACTGAACATGATTGTGTTTGTAGTAGTGTGAATGCAATGCTGCAGTTTTTCCTTTCTCGGGAACAAGTTTCAGAAGACTGCAGGTCTGTGTAGTGTGTGTTTCTGTAGTGTAGTCGTCAGAGTCTGTGCCGGAGTTCAAGGAATTGCATGGCAATTGAGTCCATTCGGTTTTTCGGGTTTCTTTCTACCGATTTCGGCGCATGGGTCTAGTCGATGAGAGTGCAGTGGTTCCCAAGGTTCGGAGCTAGTCGAGCCCTACAGCACGCAGTTCCGACACGCCTTTATCGATTCATTCATACTACTGCATACAAGTTGCACCACCACCGTTCTTACCCCTGCAACACAACCATCACTGCTCAAATACCCGGATTCGGGTATTTCATCCAAAAGCACCAACCACCATTGCACCATACAGCACTCAACACGCACCAACTCTTGCCTGCCTTCTCTCACATGGAGAAAGCTCCTTGGCTTTGCAGACTTGGCATGCAGAAGCTTTCTCATGAAAACTTATTATATACACCGTTCTCACTGCACCTATTCCATTGCAATTCTTATCATGCATTCATCGACTTTTCAATGCGAGGCAGTCAGGGTCCTTCCAAAATCACCTTCATCATGGCTGGGATGTTGGGATTGGGATTGGGATTGGGAAAATCATTCAGAAAAGATACATTGTAGGGAAAAATTGAGCAAGTCTGTTGTAGATAGCACATCCGCTCGGAGACGAACTTTTACAATAAGCATGGCGCAACTTTACTATTTCAGCAAGGTCATATAGATTAATGCGTTCATCAATACCAATTAGAACTTTTGCCAGAGCTCGACTTGGAATGAATCTGATAATTTTGTCGAATGTGTTCGCACAGCACAGATGAGAAGTTTCTTGGATTCTTTAAGCCAAATTAATTAAAAAGGAGTTGGAAAGCGATCCATTCGCAAGCATCCACAAAATCCTATTAAGGATGAATCGTTAAAACTGCCAACATTAGGAATACTGGCAGTCGTAACTATGATTGATTAATACTAAGTCCTGAAAATTTAAGGTTCAAATTTGAAGTAGGCAGAAATCAACCGAATCTTCCAATGCAGCTTGATTAGTTTCATATGGCTTCATCAAGGATCAAAAGCCGTAGTCAGTACTGCTTAAGTAGTGCGAAAATAGCATACTAGAAAATAGAAAATAGTGAAATTATTCAGACCCTTAGAGGCCCGCTTACAATTGACATTTACCCACATTAGCAATTTCCAAGTCTATTTAACTAACCGAAAATCACTCCAAATAATCACAACCTCAAACGTACATTTTGCAATGAATCATCCTTGCCAGGGATGAAACAATAGCGATAAGGCATTTGTTTCCGTCTTCCGTATCTTATCCCCGACCTTCTGATCCATTCATGCCTTTGCATTAATTTGAGTGTAAATTCGTCTGACAATGAGTGAGTTTACGCAATCTGAACGCGAACGCATCCTCACCACCACCACCTTTAATGTGGAGAGACTAGACTGTGGGGAAGTAGAGACCGCGAGCAAGGTATTTATCCAGCTACGGTTCAGCAGATCAGATCCATTAAATCCGATCCTTTCCTCAATCGTATCCTAGCTCCGTTCCCACGACAGACTCCACAGAGCAGACTGCCGACCCTTTTGCATATCAATTGATTCATACATAGCCAACTCATTCATGCCAATGCCCGACATCATACAAATGCTGCTTGTACATTTGTTTCGTCAAGTGAAATTTCCCTTGAGAATTATTCATCCGAAGATTTTTAAATTATTCCTGGTGCGCCGTACGCCCTTAGTGTCTTCACCGCAATTAAAATTGTCTCCTCTGCATTCCACTCCGCTATGCGCTAAAAAAAATTCATAATAGAGTACGACAACGTTGGCGTTATGAGAAAGTTGGAATTTTTTGACATTTAATGATAGTAGAGTTGTAGAGTATGAATTTCCAATGTTCTTCTGCAAATTTTGCCGGTTCGAATGATACCGAGGCACCCTTTATATTCGTGTGAAGATAGAACCACCGAAAATTGGACCCAATGATGCTTACGCAGAGACCAGAACTCACTCATCCATAATTGCATTTGAACGATCACCATCACATGCCATTTTCCTCCATATGTTCCATCCAAGAATCATATTCGCATAAAGTTTTCTACAGTGCAGTACAGCACAGCACAGTAGTTTCACTCTGTAGCCGGGAGGATTCCAGACCTAAATTCGAAAATACTACAGAATATGCAATGTGTAATGTATGTTGTCTGGGCCGGGCTGGCTGGAAGCTCGACTCGACACACGACTCCTATTCAATTTCGCATTCAGCACGCCTAATTACGTAGATTAACCCTTCATGCCCACGCCAAAGTTCAATAAGAATAAATGAACACCTAGTAGCTCTGTATTACTAAATGTAGACGGATACAACTCGGCCAGCCATTGACTACACAACATGGAATAAAGCCTATGCGGTATTTTCCTATTTTCGTCAAAATTACCTTCATGTCCTTCAACTCGAATTTAACTAGACAACAGGACAACCTAGTGACAGCGTACAAGAGGTTGTCACTTGTAATTTTGAAACAGAGCAAACTAGAGTGATGTTAGATTTTGTTCAGAATTTCCAACACACAAAAGTTGCACTGCGAGTAGTGCATACAGTACCGTTTGACTAGCAATTCAGTAAATTAGCAGCAGATGTGGAATTCTGAACTTTCGCGTAAGTGTTGGGATCAAGTTTAAATCAAAGCACCGCCGCACCGCGTACACGCAACATTCAAGTTATGAGGGCTAGAAGAGATGAACTTCTAGAAATCTTATTGCTCCAATTGTTTCTAGACATGACCCTTTCTGGGTTGGCTGGCTGGCTGGCAGTGGCAATAAAGTTTTGATGCTTTTATACTCCCGTGAATAAACTTTCTTTACATTTCACTAATTATATTTTAATTGGTCTTATGAATGAACGCCGGAGTCGTAAAACTGGATTCCCCCAGAAAGAGAAAGTCTAGCAGCCTTTGACCTTTCCATGTCATTTCTAATTTAATGAACGGACTAGACATAACTCAAGTGCCGCATAAATTTTAAAGCGCCCATCTATCTGTCAGCATTTAATGTGGGCTCTTATTGCAGCAGAAGAGAAGATTTGCAAAAGTGTCTGGCGTCTGGTAGCCTAGCTACTCTAGCCACAGCCACAGTCAGCAGCACTGTAAATACTTTAATGCAATGCTTGAAAATAAAATGAAAACAGCATTCTAGGATTGTGGGAAGATTCCTTCCTTGCTGTCGTTAAAATTTAATTTTCGCAATAATAATTGCGCAATCATTCCACTAACTAGTCCATCGCTCTGCGTAAAACTTATTGTTAATTAATCTCGGTTTATTGCAGAGAAAGCACCGGCCGATGGGCCTGCCGCAATATCCTCATTTTCATCATTGGCTCTTTCACTTACACTTGGTGGTAGTGGCGAGCAACAGCATGAGTTATAATTCCCTAGGCTTTCAAAACGAATGCGAATAGATGGCGATCCACAGCTTGAACTGAGAATGCGGCATTCGTCAAGTTTGAGTTTGATTTTCTGCTTTTCTTGCTTTAGATGCTTTTCCTTCTCTTTCGAAACAACTGACAATTTTCTAGTCGCCATCATAATGCATTTATTATTCTTAGTCCGGACATTTTCTACAGAGCGCTTTACTAATCCAACGCTGTGCAACAATTTGCACAAAACCATTTGAAATCTGGATTTTTAGGATTCATTTATAATGACTACTTTTTTATGTAGCTTCAGTTATATTCCAAATCCCAGTACAGTTTTTATTGTACAATGCACTGGTCACTAGCGGCTTTAACTTTTGAAGAACCACCACTTACCGAATTTGTCATCATCAACACCGGCCTTTTGGAGACTTATCACAATTTTTTATAACTAACTAAGATATAACTATAATATTCAGTGAACAAAATTTTCTAGAGATCCTCGTCCCATCACCTTCACGCAAATCTCTATCAATGATGGTAATGTGATGACGGTTTTCCCATATCACAAAATTTACACATGCAGATCGGCCCATCAAAAAGGGGATACCAAAATTTCAGCATAGATTCTCTTGTCACAATTGTAAATCCTCAAAAAATGTTTATTAACAAGCAAACACAGAGTTCTATCCTAACATTTGTATTTCAGCTTGCATTTCTTTAGCAAGATTTCTAGTGAAGACGGCTGGTCTAGTCCGACACATTATTTATGTATGTACGTGATGTGTTTCTTTGGAGAAAACTCTACAAGTTTCTCCTAACTCAGAAATTTTAGACACGAAGGATTGGATTAGTAAAATTTATTTTTCACACATCCCTAGCCTCTCGATCTCCTCCCTCCTTCCTACCTACTCAGTGTCAGTGTCAAGTCAAGCCAGGAGCAGGTCTTTAACTTTCATTTTAACTCTATTTTAGCTCCTGCCCAATTCATGTCGGGCGTAGAAAATTATCTCGTAAATCTTACTTCAAGTGTAGAATTATGTTTCTGAATGTTAGCGTGAATTACTTTTTACTACTTCCAGCAGAACGAAAATGTTGTACGAGTTGAATGCTAAGATGATTCTCAAGATCCAGTCAGAGCCTGCTGCATTTGTTACGTGCACTGTTTTAGTACGTTTATGCATTTCATTCATATAACCCATAACTTAATTTTTCGACCCCCGAGCGTGAGATGAGACTTGAGTTCTCAAAAATGCAAAAACTTACCTGTGTGAATTCCATAGCAGAGCTTAGGTAAATATTTTTTTTTCATGTGGAAGCAGCAGCAAACCAACCTACTCCTGCTTAAGAGTAAGAGTCTCTCAACTTTTTTCCATTTCTATGAACACCTCAACTTCAAGTCTTTCATGAGACATTCAGTTGGTCCATGTGCTTGTGTACAGAAGGAACAACAATCAACAACAATGTGTGTGCTATACATAGTAGTGCCGACTCTCTGAAACCCATTCAACAATAAGTTAATAGCGAGACTTAATTGTACTCTAGTTTGTTCAAGTTCAATAACGCAAAATTGTTTTGCGGCATGAGTCGTCAAGAATCATACATATGATTGATTGATTGATTGACTTTTAAGGTGGATATCGCTCAAGTGCAAAATAAGTTGAATTTGGATTCTCAGGATTTTGGACATTTGATCAGGTTGGTTTGAAATTCAGTTTTTAATTGCAGTCAAAGGAAAATTTCTTGCAGTCCAAAAACGCTGTTTCTGCCAAAAAGCATCAATATTTTCGGTTCGGCTTTTTCTTGTGAGCATGCGAAAAGCTAGCAGCAAAGCAATGTAAACCAGACATAAATGCCATGAGATCCTGCTGCAATTTTGCACTGCACCGGCCATTGAATTCTTGAAACAATTCACAATGAAAATTTAGTAAAGATATTCATGCATGACCCTTTAGTAGACAGACTGTGCCGCTGCCGCAATCCGCAATGAAAGTGCAGCATTTGGAGGAAGGCAATGAAATGCACAAGCAATAAAAGCGTAAGCGGATGTCATTTATTTCAAGTCTGCCTGCCTTAACTCTAAACATAAAATTAAAACAAATCTGCACTTAAGTTAACTTTAATTCACTCACATCACATCACACAGCCTAATCTTACAACTTAACTCCTGTCATGGCTCAAGGTATTTGTTGTTTGTTCGTTCAAATTCAATGATTTTATGTTGTAATTTGTGTCTCACATCAAATTACATTTACATGTGCTCGCTTGTTTTGTTTGGAGGTATGGCATGGCATAGCGAAGTATTTAGTTAAAATCAAAGGCCAATCCAACGCTTTGGCACGTGTGGTATTCGCTAAATTTGAGCTATCTGCAGCATGTGTGTACAAAAATAAAAACAATATCTGACACAAATATAGAGCATTCAGATTCATTTTGAGACCATAAAGATGCGTAAATCCAAAGCCAAATTATGTAATGCGCTCGTTTCGTTTGAGTATTTCAATCTTCTTCGTCACTTTCGTTTAAGACATTTTGCATGTATGTATTTGCGTTGCCCAACATTTTGTTTTCGGGCAGCCTTCTAACCCCTCCTCTCTTGAGTCACGCTCAGAGCTGCTAATATGAAATTTGTTTGGCTAATTTATGAATGAACTATTTCTTTTGTGTTGCTGGTATTGAGATTATTCGGAGAGTAAGATTCGCAAATACCTCTTGCACAATTCTTTAGAAATTTTGCCGAGTGCGATGCTGGTGCTATATAGAGGAATGTTTTACTGGTTCGGCGGCTGTTCATTCAGTAATTCGTTGCTCTCTGGTTCGAAATGCATTTGCAATGTTGTGATTCGGGATCGGGTGAACTGTGCTCACCTGGAGAGTATAGGATTTGAAACAGATGCTTGGGTGAATAAATTATGAGTTGCAAGTTGCAATCTACTACACTACAAACCCCTTTTGAGGTTTTCGAAATGTGAGCAGACTTAGGCTAGGCAAGGAAGATGCAGGCAATTTGCAACCTGATGTGGCAATTCCAACTACCCTGGCAATATGTTTACGAATAACTGGCAGAACTTTTACCTTCTCACTGTTCCTACCACAACATTCCTTTCCTTGTGCTGTTGCTCTTCTTCTCTTGGCTCTTGAAAAAAACGGGTGGGAATCAAATCATACCAATGTGTGGGATTTTAATCTCGGAATGGCCAAAATCGAGAGTGTTGAGCTTTGAAGCTACATATGCATGACGAGTGCAAATCTTGTTCATGGGTTAGGAAGTTAAAATCTCTCTGTCTCTGACAAACCGTCCAGAACAAGAATAAAATTTCATTTTATTTTTACTGCTGGGAAGCAAAAAGTACAGCAGCATTTGATCACTTTATTTCGCCAGACTTTGCCCCAGCCCTGGCAAACTTACACAAGCAATAAAATCTAGACTCCTTATTCTTAAGTATTTTGCCGTGCTTGGAGCCAATTAAAAATTGATGAAATATTTGAATTTCGCATGGTTGTCTGTCTGCACTGCAACATTTGCGAACCTCGGCGTCCTTCCTTTTGGGAAGTAAAAACTGGACCAGTTTTTCTCTGCCGGTTCAAAGGAATATAAACGACTTTTGCATATTACTGGATTTACAATTAGCTTGGGAGTTTCTAGTTTATAATCCTGTTTTTATTTCTAGTCAGTTTGCAGTTTTGAGCAGGCAGGCCAATATTTTCTTCTTTCATTTCTATTTTCATTTTACAATCTGACCTTCACAAGTTTGATTTTTGTAAAGTGGTTGCACTCGTCAAAACTGTCGGTGTGATGGACAAAGCAATGAGAGAATGAAAAGTAAACTAGTAGTGAAACTTTACTCAGGTAGTGATTTTTGAAGTATGACCCTTTGCCTTTTGCCATTAAGTAGTGTCGAGGCTACTTACGGACTTTGCAGACCTTGACAACCCCTTTCGAACATAATTAGACCACTAACCTGCCTAATTTCAAGTGTCAATATTTCTAGAAGAATACAATCTTGTATTCTCTTCGCTTGTACAGTAGAGCTATTGTATAAAGATTATACTGCTTATGTATGTATTTTGAATGATAATATTGTTCGCCAACACACTTTCCAAGGTGATTTGAATTTAAAATTGTAGGTGTGTAGCATTGGACAAGTGCTAAATTCCAACCGAACAATATTTATAACAATGTCAATAATAAGTTGCATCCATTTCATCTTAGCAACTTTACAACCAATGCTGCCAATGCATGACTAACAATCGAAACACTTTTCTGTGCCAGCGCAGTACAGTACAAGAATTATATGGCTCAGGGAGCTAGCTGTCAATTGTCGAAATTTTTATTCACATTCTATTGTATCGGCAAACTCATCTCTCTATAAAGTTAAAGTCGAACTTTAGAATTTAAATATATTTCAGTCGAAATTTGTTTGATTTGTAGTTTCATTCACAAGTGGCCATTCTGCAAGCACGTATATTAGTTCTAAATTTACGTGAAGCAGAGTTATGTAAATTCAGTTCCTAGTACTGCATCGCTTGTCCATTTTTGCCGCAAAGTGGTCATGAACGTAAACTAACCACCTCAAAAATGACAAAATTGTAACAAAGTCACACTTCACGATGGTGTAACAAACATGTGCATGTGCATTTCCCCGAAACAAGATTGTACTATTCTGGTAACGCAATCTTCAAACAGATTTAGATCAGACTAAACCTAGCACATGTATTCATGTTCTTATCATTTGCTTTAAGAAAAATTCAATAGTGAAATTCAGATTGCCAAAATATTCGGGGTACTAATCTTTCACACAGATTTTCCACATGTATTCAATATCTTGTACGCCGCACGCATTGGCGCATTCAGTTGTTGTAGCGGATGTTGTATCATTTTGCTAAATAACTTCCTTTTGTTTACGCCGAGTCAACGTCAACTCTGAATAGAAATAGATTACAGGACGTACACGAACAGTCAACCTATAATATTGCATCAAAAGGCAGGGACATTTTTAAGAAGTGTTGAAATACCGCTTATGCCGCAACCGGATGACAATTACTTGACTCGATCTACGTCTCCCACTTATATTTAAAAACCGTAAATGAAATGAAATGGCAAAAAAATTCTCAAGATAGATTTGAGTCTAGTAGTAGTTGTCGTAGTCTGTCTAGAACACTATTTCTGGGCGGCACGGCATGAACTGAAAATTGTGTACCGTCGTACTCGTACAAAGACAACTCCAAACGCGAATCTCCGATTTGTCAATTTTGAGATTTTAACCTTAAAATAGACCATGGAATGCAATAAAACACAATGAATGCAAGTGCAAGGTGTAAGAACGGGTAAGTATTTAACGTGGAAGTTGCAACAATAACAAGAGAAAGAAACTACCGTTTCGCACTTTGTTTCGTTGTTGGCCGTACTCTCAGTAGTGGATGTCACGCTAGAATGCCACAAATCTACAATGGACGGAATGGACATTTATTCTCAAAGTGTCCATTTGTTGGTCCTGCGGTTGTCGTTTCACTCTCAATCTTCCATTTTTATAATTTATTCATGGTCTAGGGTCCACCAAGCATGTCATGCATGTTTAATTTTAACTTTACTTTAACCAACCCCAAGTGGTGTCGTAGTAGTTTTATGTATGTTCCCTACACGATCGCGATTGCATACTACTTTGCTTACGGCACTCTTCGCTAAGAATTACTTGGTCGTTAAAAAGGATAAATAGCGAAACAAGGAGAGTTCAATTGCTCCAATTTCTCAATCAATCTAACCAAACGCAAACCAAGCGTGGTCTTAAGATGAATGAATGGACTGAAACGTCACAGTTGGTTCTGAGTTTTGTATCCAACCGTGATCTCTCTCATTTTAATTAATTACATATTACACACGCCAGACCATACCTGTTCAGTGTGTAAGATGCATTCATTCATTCATTCATAAGAAGAATATTAGTATTTCTGTTTGTATACACACGGTGACGGTGACTTTGAGTTTTCTTGAGTCTTTCTTATCTTCGACCAAAATCTGAACTCCATTTGAGTTGCGTTGCATCACAATTAATATATTCATCTCAAACAGTCCGTCCTAGTTATGACATGTAATTGCCACTGCTGTGCTGTGTGTGGTTTAAAAAAAGCAAGACAGGCAGAGTTCAGCAGGGAGGCTTAAGTCCTCTGTCAAAAGAACACAAATAAAAAATGGGCACGGGGCGTAAAATTTGGACACATTTTTAAGATGCATTTGTAAGTAACCGAGAATATGCAATTGCAATTGTTTGTTTTACATGTCGATTTATTAAATACGCTCTGCTAAACAATTCGCACGCTTGAGTGAGATATCATGTCGTTGTTCAAAGAATAATATATGGACTTCAACGAGCCAAAATTAACCTGTTGTTCTGAATACAAGCAACAATCAACGTCTAATTTGTTAGTGAAGGAGTTGGGGCAGAACGCAGAATGATCAAAGATTATATTTCGCATTTACGTTGTGACCGTTTTGGCTCATACGAATTAGGTCTGAATGTAAAAATAAGCAAAAATCGATACAAAGTGTGTATTAGTTACACAAATGAGTTTCGTTTATTGATAGAAGCGATAATGAATTTGATGTTGTGGACTTGGATCGGGTTGTAATGAAGAAGACCAACAACAGATCAATTGTTCATTTATTCCAATTTTGGACATTAATTGGCATCGTTGATGTTTTCCATTCTAAACAAAAGCTTGCAGTGTTGCAGAGATTTCTCAATGAGGGCATGATGCAGAGTGAAAGCATCAGAAGCAAAATTCAATCATTTTCATTACCACCCTAAGATGCGCTCCAGGTTTTCCGATTTGATTCAGAGTTTAGAAATTGGGTATTGTAAATGTTATTGATACCTTTTGCGGCAAATAGGTCAGGTCGTGTAAGCATTCAACGAAGAAAGTTTTCCATCCTTTTGTATATTCTGGCAATAGTTTTTACTAGACATTTAACTAAATTCAAATTTGAAAAGTTGAAAAATATAATAATTATTCTTGTTGCATTTGTTTAGTTTAAAGCAAGCAAAACACAAACATGCACTCCTAGAATAGAATTTGCCAATCTACAATCTGCAATGTTTAACTGTGTCAGCGAAAAGTCTTCAATCAATAACAAACAGAATATTTAGTCAGAGTCTTATCGTTTCTTTATATCTTGACTTATCTTTTGCTCCATGGCTCAAGTCAGTTTGTAATTCTGATGAATTATTTATTCACAAACGAAATTCACCTGCTCTTTCGCTTTCATTCTGGCCTAGCGATAGGGTTAGTCTAACCAACCTACAAGTACATGTAATGTTGACTGCACAAGTTAGCCTAGCCTGGTGCAGCAGCATTTATTTAAAAATAGTAGGTCACAATAAATTGACATCCCTTCGGGACAATATCATGGTTTTCTCTTCTCTACCGACCGAATCGAGCTCGGCAGGCAGAGATGTGACAGGTCATCAAATAAAAAGTGCATTTCAAGATGCAACGCATTTATATTCTCCTCACCATCCTAGTACTACAATGTGGGCAGACCAGCACCGTAATGATGACAAAATGCATTCACAGTATTAGAATGAGTAGAAAATAAGTCCTACCAAAAATGCTGAAACGCTAGTACAGCGTACGATTAATTGATTGAATTAAATATACCAGTTTTTTTTAATTAAATTTGTTTACAAAGTTGATCTTGAATTCAATTGCCTGCTGCCATCAGATTTGTCAACAAAATTACTATTTAGAATGATGACACGGGCAATGTAATGTAATAAGTTTAGAATTGCTATTAAAAGGAATGATAATTGCAAAACTGCACTGAACAATAAAATTAAGTCACCAGCTGCGCGAAAGTAGTATTATTTTTAAGTCTGGGATTAAAATATGAATTTATGGGTCACATCACACAGGGAAGAAAAGAAAGAGAATTTTCAAAAGGAAAGAGGTGATGGAGGGCGGATAGAATGTTAATTCAAAAAAAAGATTGACAGACAATAATGTCATTAAATGTTTTAGCTATCATATTCGCATTGTCTATATTATAGTCATCCATAGTTTGGAATGTGATATGTTATTAAATAACTCTGTCATTGCAATCATTGTTGTGCAGGTTGACTTGTTCGTTCTTGTGATTTACAAAGTATGCGTGGCATCTTAAGTGATTTTGTTGTTTGTTCTTTTTCCGACCACAACTCAAGTTTATGTTTTTTCTTAGTAAAATGTTTCATGCAACTGCATACTCAAACCATTTCCTAATCGGAAATATCGAATTCATATCGAAATACACAAGTATTTGATTTGACCACCTGAACTTTCCGAGTAAGAAATTAATGACTTGAATGTCCATTTTGACCACTCGTGAATTGTCATTTCTCCTCGTACAGAATCTCTTTTGAAACTGTACTCAAGCGAAAGGAAGAGCAATGTTTAAATGTAAGACACGACGATTAGTTTCAACTTCATGAGTAGATGAGGACAGAGATTTAATAAGACAAAGAAATCAAATGACACGGTGACGCTCGTCTTGAGATTGTCCTACTCTTCGCTCTGTGAAATTGAAACGTGATGTTGGTCTTGTGCATTACCTTTTGTTTGTATTAATAAACATAGACTCAATGGACAATTCATTTGATTTGATTCGCACGGACACCGAGTCTGAGCGGCCGCGGCCCAACAATGTACATCTTGAAATCTGCATTCCATTGAGAAGTCCAAGTCTTCATTTACTTGCTATCTTGTGACATCTTCTTAGCCAAGCCATACCATGCCATTTAATGGAGCCTGGAGCTCTTTAATTTATTTTGTACATGTATTAAATTACAATTACACCATGCACCACCATCCCATCCACAAGAAATCTAATCGTGTCGTCAGAATCGCCAACTTACTCTTTACTTTACTTTTGTCATCCTCACTTTCCCTTTAACTTTGGCATTTGGCTCAGCATACAATATAGGACTTCCTAAAACCGTAATTACAATCTGTCCAACGAATCAGGAATCAGAGTAGTGACATGACATAGTTTGTTCTTTCAGTCGTCCAAAACATGTCGACAATTCCTTGTGCACGCTACACCGTACACTGTGAGGCTGGCTAGAGCGAAAAATTTCAAATAAGAGAAGAGAGTCATGTCTGGTGCGAATTGCGAATTTATGATAAGCACTATTGGAAACAATGTGAGAAAATGAAGGACAAAGCGTGAAATAAAACGTGAACCGTATTTCTCAAGTATTTACCACGCTCAAGAAAGAGCATCATCTCTTTCTTTACAAGGAAATTCGCAATTCCACACGAATCTTAATGGACGTTCCTCGAGGATTTCCTCATACCAACAATCAGCCTTGATTGGACATGGAATCTTCTACTATTTCTGGACTGAGCTTACGAACGAATGAAATGGAAGGTTTCGCAACCTAAGCACACAGGGGAAAAAACTCAAATGTCGTGTTTCGAGAATAATGTAGGGTTTTGTCACTTTAGTTTTTATTTTACTTGAATACTGATAGAATAGTTTCGATCTAATAACTAAAAATTATAACCAATTGTACCGACAAAATCCACGATATGCCCCAGATTTGAAGAAAGAAAATGGCAATTGTACTCCAAAATCATTCAAAATCGACACTGCAAAAATTATGTCAATTTTTGCCTTATTTAGCATGCTCTGTAGTTGTAGCCAAAATTAGTACCCGAGCTTAACAATAAATTATGTTAGTATATTCGCGTGCAAAAGTCAAGCTACTGATATAACAATTGGCGCAATGTATAACGCTTGACTGGCTTGACCAAAGAGCTATGGATACTTTGTCTTTCACAATGCCGGCGGCATATTCATCTTCATAGATTTGCATTTATTTTTGGACACTAAATATAAAATATTTTACGGGTGATTCAATTCTTGTCTTAAATCATCGACTCAAACAATGGATGATGGGAATGAGTCAGGGTCATGGTTTACAGCACTTGTGTAGTAGAGATGTCCCACAATTGTTACCCTTGACTCCTTGTGGGGTAGGCACTCTGCCCTGTGTTTTATGCTAATTGACAACAAGGTTATTTGTCAGAAAGTACATGGGTGCACCAAGACCACGATTTGAAGGTTTCCAGTTAAACTTATCTCAAAATTATAAAGGGACTTAATGGACGGGGTTTAAAAATATCGTTGAAAAGATTTTCAGTTGAATTGGCATGCAGCTCGGGCGTAGTGGAAAAATCTAGTTTTAGCCCAACAACGGAGGACGACTCGGGAATTAGTACTAGTTTCATCTGATTTTGACAACTATTCAAACATGAGTCATCCGATCGTATGCGCTTTAGGGTTGTGAGTCAATCCTGACAGAATTTCATAAAGGGTTAATGTGTAAGCATTTTTACTAAAAAGTGCTGATTGTAATTTCGCAGTATGTTTAATTGTTGTGCAATTTTGTGGAAAGTTTCAAATCGATCGATTTGCTACGAAATTGGTCTAGAAAGCTTGCACTGCTTTCACCCGTCGTCGCATGATTCCAAATTCCTATTTTGTTAAGATACAACACACTTAGCATTTGCTGCAAGAATATTTCGACTGACCCTGAATTTGCTTTTTGTCCAGTTTAACTATCTATATAAGTGCAGAGAGGGTCTGGTCACGAATTATTCAATTGATATTGAAGTTAGTCGAGGGAGTTTGAACTGAACTAGTGGACTGCCTGCTCTTTGCAAAAAAAAAATTAAATGCAAATAAAACATTTCTGCATGAAGAGCAAGACTAGAATTTTTTGTCCTGGTTTGATTTTCATTGTGTCAATGGGTAGATGTGGGGCTGGAGAAGAATGCATCCAAAAGAATGACACGAGTTATTTTCCCGTCTTCATATTAAACATTGCGTAATTTTATTTGCCAGGCTTTAGGACAGATATTCAATTCAACACAACGCAACGTGCCAATTGCGAAGAAAATTTGAGAGCCAATGAGTCACACGTCAAGTCAAGAACTACGCAACTGTGAAATGCACATAGGCTTTTGCCAAAGCAGAAGGTACATTAGGTAGGATATGAAATCAACAAGGTTCAAGATCTCAAAGGATCAAATTGTCAAGTCAAGTAATGCAATTGCAAGATGCAAAGAATTTTTCACCTTGACAAATCAAAATCTTATTACTTCAGTGGAGCGCAAAGCCTGCGAACACTTTGGTTAGAAAATCAGCCGTTGCAAATGATATGCTCTTCATTCAAATAATTCAATTGAGTTTCTTTATGTCATTCGGAAGTGACAGTTTTTGTTAATTTATTTGTCCTGGAGTGGTAGTCATGCAGGGAAGGGCACTTCAAATTCACAGTTTCGAAATTCAATTTTCCATTTCACTTTGCTAGTAGCTTTATCTTTTTTTAACATTGACTCCACACATTGCAACTCCACTTGGAGATGCATCAGTGAGAGTAAGTATAAAATTCGCATTAGTATTGAACTTCCGGCTACGCAAAAGGAAATGCCGTTTTCAACTACGTTGTTAGACACATCAATAAATATATCGTATTATTTAATTGCAGTATTTGAAGTAAATTCACAATTCGACCACAATTTTGAGGAAATCAATCAAAACTTTATCTAGCCGCAGCCGGTGCCGGTCCCTTCCGAAACGAAAGTTTGAACTCTTAAAGTTGACCAAGTGAAATGACCATTGAGTGGGTGTCCTTAAACTATTGCATTTGTCATATACCGAATTTTCAAGTGCTTGCTTGTATTAATTATGTTAATGGTATAAGATGACGAGGCGCGATTCATGCGTGAATCCTTTGCCGGCCAACCCTTCAATTCCCATTTACAATCAAATACAATAAATACAATGCAATGCAATGCGACGGATTCAAACTTGAAATATCTTCAATTCTTGATGCGCACCAAGCATGCATAACATATTCCTACTTAATCATACATACAAATAGCTCCGGGTAGCGAATAACCTTCAGCACAAATTTATTAGTGACTAAAATAAATGCAGACGCTGCACTTACACCTACTAATGCACTTACGCGTTACTTTGTCCAAAATGCGCAATAATGTTGCAGAAAGAAAGTCGTCCAATTTTACGTACACCTAAGGGATGCTCTCAGAACAAAATTTCTCCAAGGCATTCTTACAAACTATATTTCAAATTTTGAAAGATTGTTAGCGTAGTTGTTCTCTGCAAATTATTCCAATTGCAGTTTTTATTCATGTAAGCAAATACGATACAATGTGGAATAACATTTCGCACGTTAGCTGTGCAGTGCACGTTGCATCGTGCATCTCATGCTAATCATCATCAAGATAAATTATTACGACAGGCTCGGAGTGGGAATAAAATTTTTATACCTCCTTCCTACGATATTAGTAAGTACAAACATATTGACGCATAAAAATGACGTAAAACTTGTTCCTCTCAGGTTCCAAAGGAACTATTTTTTATTCATCTCAAAGTCCATACGCAACCTTATGAAAATTCTTCAAGTTACAAGTCGTCCCAAGCAAGCCCTCAACATTTTTTGGGTGTGTATATCCGACAATCCTTTGAAATTCCAACACAGAATATTTGATTTTCAACTAAAGATGACCTGGTGCTATACAGACCTATTTCAAACGTAGGGCAAGGGCAGTCAAAAATATGCAACACAAATCCTGGAACCAGCCAACCAGCCAGCCAGCTGCTGCTCTTTACTTATCTCGCAATGAAATATTAAATTTAATATGATGCACTCATGTTGCTTTTAAGGAGGCATTATATTTGCATCGTCGTCCTTTTTGTTGTGACCTTCCAGAGATCTGAGAGATGACAAGTGCGTTGTATTAGTCAGAGGACAGGGATTGGACCAAGTGACTTGATGAGACAACAAAAAATGCATTGCATTGTTAGCAATATATTTTTATGCACAATGCACATGCATACGGCTCAACTTTAATTAAAACCGTATGTTAGTTTCGCAGTGAATTTTTAGCTGCAGCGGTTAAGATGCAATTAAACTCATGTTAAGTGTATACATTTTTCAAGACACTTTGAAACGTCAAGGCAGGCATTCAAAGGACTGCTTGCTTTTGCTGTCTGATTGAGTAGGCGGAGGACCGACTGACTTTCTTTTCTTTTTATTATTGTGCTGCTGACACAAAGCAGCGGCAGCAGCGTCACACATTTAACTAAACTTGACATTTTCTAAACTAATTGTTCTCCATATAAATACGTTCAGTGTCGAGCGTTCAATTACGACTCACATTACGTATTGTTCCAATTAAAGTGACGACACTGCGAGTCATTGTTTCAAAATTATCACCAACATTCCTACATAAGGAAGTCCAAGGGTTACGGCCGCGGCCAATGTGTACTATGTACTAGTACTTTTTGATTTACTAGCTCGTTGGACCCTGGCCCTGCCCAGCAAAGAACTACTTTGTTCTGCCAGTCGTCATGTCATAAACAAAAGTGTTTGTTTCGGGTTGGGTGCGGTTTAGTGTGTACGCACTGCACTGCACTGTGCTGATTTAAGTGGATGCAAAGTTTTTGGGTAACCAGAACCAGTACCACCTCTACATTATTTAAATAACAGGTGAGTTTCACTTTCAAAGATTGTGTGTGAGTTACTCACATTGTCATTATTCAGCTCAAGGGATCTCATGGGATAAAAAACGTCGTCAGTCAGAATGCACGGGAAAGGTCTTTCATTTATCACACCTCACACGTACACGTGCAAATTCTAAGCACTCCTCTTAATTGCAAAGTAAAGGTTAAGAGTTTCTTTCTTCGGAGAACTTTGCATTGTATTATCTAAATAGATATTATTATTACTAGCTCTCTTAAAAATACCCAATATTTAGCAATGAAAGTTCTCTTAGCCATGAACTTAGCTTTTAAACGCAGTGAATTTTACTTAAATTTCTATTTCGGAAATTTTAACATGATTAAGTGCTGGCTACCAAATGGGACTGACACTGACTTTCTTGCTGAGTCTATAATAGGAAACAATTTCTCTGGTTCTGCAGCTCTGCTTTGTGTAAGTGTAAGCAGAAGGAGATGTTGGAAAAGTTTTGTGAATACTACTTAGGAAATTGAAGGTGAAGGTAAACTATGTTTATTATGCACCGTTTGTGGCATAATGCAAGCAAACCATAAATAACCAGGCAAATTTGGATTAGATTGTCAGAAAGCAGTGTACAGAGCAGTTTTCAAATCATTTGAAGGTGTTTGTAATTATGTACTTTGCATTCTGTAAGGTTTGACCTCTGACTTTAATGGCGCAGAGCAAGTCAGCAATGTGTACACTCTTGTACATCAGCATTAACTTAAGGTTATGCATGACCCTCTGTATGACGGACTTTTGTTGTTAAAGAGCAATTTTGCAAAGCATTGAGAGTCTGAATTAACGAGGTTCACTGAAGTACCTTTCTGACATTTAATGATAATATTTTATTTCTGAATTATTCAGCTTAAGTTGAACAACTCATGTTGTGGCATTGAACTTACGGAATTTTAGTTTTTAAATTTGGCAGTTATTTTTTATTTTATCATCGTAATGTACCTTCGGGACCTATATTCTAATTTCTTGCATTGATTATGTCTTTGTCAAACAATTTTTGTAGTCTATTAAATTGACTTCCTTGAAGCAAAAATAGTAGTCTTTCTGTAGACAAGTGTAGTCGACTACACGTAATTACTAATTGGGACTTTTCAATTCATTCCTTCATTCAGTAGAATTGAGCTACTCAAACGTAGAGACGGTTCTCTGACAGAATATTCACAAGTGCCTAATTGTTTTAACGCAGCTGAGACAAAGGCCAATTGTTATTTTTAAATAAATTATATGTTACTCTAGGTCAGACCCCGAATTAGCTAATTCACGGACAAGGAGACTTATTTGTATTATTTGGCACGAATTAAGATTGGCTAAATCTGGCTTGAAAATTTCATCGTATTTAAAACGGAGATTTGATTTCAAGCAGATTCCTCTTTGTGCCAGTGTGAGAAGCTAAGTTAGAGAGGCATAATCTCAAAAGTACAGGAGATCACTGCAAAATCTCAATTGTCCTACCTCCTGTTCAATGTACTCCTTGTTCTCAAATTATATAATAGATATTTACTCGGCATTCTTCTGTATTCTGTTGAAGACAGGCCTAGGCAAGGATTAGAGTTTCATTGAATTCTATTCTGTCAAATTTATGAGAGAAACTGTTTAGGTTCAGACTTCAGACAGACGATGGATATGCATGGATGCATGATCACATGTAATTAATAGTTGTAAATATCATGCGGTGAATGTTTTATCCTTGCTCATCATAATAATAATGGTTGTTTAATGGGATGTTCAAGCATTGAGCAAAGGGACTGGGATTCTGAATCACAGCCATTATGCAATTTTGAAGTTAATGTCTGACAGCCCAATGAATTTGGGCTTTGTGTCCTATTCATTTATTTCATAGTAAAATATTAACACACTGCCACACAAAAAAAGGAACAAAACAAACGCAGAAACACAGCAAAGAGCGAACATAGCATAACGATAGCGGAATCCAAGCTGGAAACTAATTTGTTCTGTACAATCACAATGGCACAAAATAATGTACAAATACATTTATTGTCTTTTGTTGTGCAGAATAAATCATACGTAAACTTTGAAAAAAATGCGATTTTTGACAGTTTGCTAAATAGTAGACGGCCTTCTAGCGTTATTGTTTTTGTTTTTTTTTGCATTGTGAGAAATTGGAGCACCGCGCGCGAGCATCGCTGAGCTTTCAGGGAAATTAATTAGATCAATGCGGTCAACAATAATAATTAGCACGTTTGGCTAACTAGTATCTGTTGAGCAACAAAACACATCATTGGGTGCAATATTTTTTTTATGGATTATGTTGTTTAATGGCTTCAAAATGTTTCTTTAGCAAATTAACTCCAATTGTTGGGTTTTGGAATCAATGAACTTGTTGATAGATTTTAACAAATGTCTGTCTGTCATACAAAATTTGTAAAATCTGCCTAAACTTTCGAAAGTAAATTTAAAGAATGAAAGCCAAATACATTTATTTTTCAATTCCTTTTTTTTTGAGCACCTGGCGGCTCGAGTCAACCTACTTGTGTGCTTCGCATTTGGCAAGACAATTTGCCATTATTATATCGAGTCAATACGTACAGTAGTATACGTCGTAGTTATTTTCGTCCTTAGAATCGTCAAATGAAGTGAAATGATTGAGTGAGTGAGGATAAAGAGTGACTTATTGCATTCTCGCCAGCTAGCATTGGTTCCGCAAACTATTGTGTTCATAGCCAACAAGCCAACTTGTGTTTACTTGCATCTGCATCTGTGTCTAATCAAGTCTACCTTGCCTGCTATCCTTTGGTCCAATCACCAAAACACCCATTGTTAAAAACCAAGCCAATCTTCTTTCCAAATCTATTATACTGTACGGTACTGTGAGTCTTATTTGAGTGAATCAAATAAATCAGAGCTCATCTTCTCAAGGAAATATCCAAAATATCAAGGAAGTCAAATTCATCCAACTCATATCCGCTCGCTCCACTTGTCGTTCTATGTATGCACTGTACCAAGAACGCAAATCCTCGTCTTCGTCTTTTCTAGAAATCACGATGAATGATTCGATAAAACATACATTTGTGAGCGCAGAAAAAAATGAAATCAATTTAGGCCAGGACACCGCAAGAGGTTTTCCTTGTCTTTACTGAGAAATGCAAATCGTGATGCAAGGAGGTTATGAGCGAATTTTATTAATTTCTTTTTGCCGCATGCTTAGGCCTTGTACTTTATAATTTGGCTCGTTCAGGTGTAAGTTACGGTTTGTACACACACATGTACTCGAACATTGTTCAGATTCATCATAATAAAAATTTGTATCATCTCTCGAATAATCCTCATGGTCTCGGGTCAACAAACTAAATTATTAGTTAACGCAACGCTAGTGCGAACGCAATGGAGTAATAACAGAAGAAAATGAAAGTAAAGTAAAGTGCGTCTTAATTTAATTTGAGAACATGAACTCGAATGAGTTTTGGTATGGCGCACATGTGCTTCATTTCAATTACAATTTTTTCCCAGAGGAGCCAAAATAGATTAGATGTGTGTAACATCAAAACCCAATTAAACCTGCACTATAATTTGGATCAACTCATACGCAACATAGTACAATTAATTTACAATGTCTTTTTTCTTTCCTTTGAATCAAAGTTAAGTCAAAAATTGAAGCTGAAGCAAGCAAAGTGCAAAGAAAGCAAAACAAGTCTACAGAATGTACGTAGTAGTGCGAAAATGAAACTGACAAGAACCACAAGGTGCAATTTTAACCATCCATGATTGTTTTGTTTATAAAACCAGTCAGAGTCTGAGACCTTAAATCTTTAAAGTACACAAGATGATGGTGATTCAGTAGGTTGCAATTGCAGGTTGCAAAATGTGGTCACGGTTCCCCTATGTTATGATTCAATTTGGGGATTCTCTGTTGGAGATAAACTTTCTTCTGATTTTGATCACACGACTCGACGACTCAAAACTTGCCAAGAATCACCAAACAGCAACAGCAACAGCTCAGCACACGCAAGACACAACTACCACCGTTACTTTTGTGTGTATGTGTGTTTGTGTGCGTACGTATTATGCGCTCCAGCAATTTGAAGAATTCGCAGTGACCAAATTGAGAAATTATTTGGACAGGAGCAGAGTAACAACAACAACAATAGCATTGCAACTCAATTTTGCAATGCAATGTTCTTGGCACTTTTAAGAATTTAGAAAGGATGCGTCCCAGCGCAGCGGTTTAATTTTCTCTAATTAAATACTTTGTATGGAGTGAGTGAGTGAACATAGTTACTCCCAGAGGAAGCTTGGCAATGGTATTATTGTATTGTATTGTTGTAAACTTAACAGGTAGCGGCGCAGCGTTTCTTCAATTCATTCTGTTTGTCAAATTTGGCAATAATTTTGAATTGAAAGAATCATAAGAAAGGTCTGTGCGGTGAGGTCCGTAAACTAAATTTTTGTCATTGGCATTGTGAGATGCAGTCGGCAGTCGCAGTCTCTGCAAGTGCAGCCAACAACGCAGCCAAATACAAAGATGCGTGAATAATTGCAATTATTTTTATAAGGAGAAGGTGGAGGGCTTCATATTCACATGATTGTGTTTTAAGCTTATGACAATTAATCATCTTCAGATCTGCAACTGCACATGCACTCTTGCTTTGTCGGATTTTGAGTTAAGCTCCTATAATTCTATCTGGAATCTTTTAAGGATTAACTACATTAAGAGGAGGAGGATATAACAAGGCGTGAAATGTGATTGTGATAATTAGCACACTTTTAGAGCGAGAAAGTCATGACATTGCTTTTGATGTCAAACCATATCCTTGCAATATTACCAGTTCACCGCGGTCTTAATTTGACACTCATTTTCTTTACTCGTCCCTTGCCCAAAAGACAAGCATATCTCTTGGGATTTCTGTGGTTTCAACCGTACAGAAGCTAACCACCAAGTCCAAGATTTCGAATATTGCAAATTCTTCAAAAACAATTTGCGAATTTGAGAGATTTTTTATGGGAGTTGCAAAACAAGTTGAGTGAATGGATTCTGTACGTGTGCTTGTTTATGGACTGTGGAAGTTATGGCGCTCCTGCTGTTTATTGATACAAATATAGACAAAATTTTGATTAATAGTTTGTCCAACTTGTAAATCATGTTGAGTTTCATTGACCCCCTCCAAACCTTCTTCACACTCCAAGGTAGCGTGCGTCGTGTCTTAAATAGGATTCTTAATTCCTTCAAGTGATCCATCATTCATTATTCGTATTCACAACAATCAGATGCGTTTAGAGTGCTTTATCGAAATGAAGAGTCCTTCAAAATGTTAATATTATTATTACTAGCCAGGTAGTCGTGATTGAGTACGCCGGAAATTAAATTGGTAATTACTCCAAGCATTGTTGAAAACTAGAACGTGATTTCAAATGAAGCGTCGCGACGCGTCGCGTCCTTGTCAAATACGTATCTGCAGTCTGTCGATTTTTTCTTTCTGGACTCATTGTAAATTAATTAAGCGAAAATGTTAAGATTTAGTTTGGGTTTCCATATTCCCAGTTAAAATCTAACCTTTAGTCACCTTCACCTGCTAGGCGTCATAGCGACGACAAGTTGCGCCGGTGCTGCACGTTTCATGATTAAATATTTAAATTCAATTCACGATGCAATTAAAAGTACAAGGTAGATTTTTATTCGATTGCAGAATATGTGACTTGACTTGAGACTTGCCTTTTGCATCGTTTCAGTTTTGCGACTTTGAAAAACTTGCAAAAAGGTTAACTTTTGAAGGTTTCCATCCTTCTTCTCCTTTTTAAGTTTGAAAGTCAAGGATGCACACTCGGCAAAGTCAAGTGAGTTTCTTTTGCCAAAATATTTAGCAACATCGTGCAAATGACAATGCAAGGAACACCAACTCAACTCTGTTTACTTTTAGCAAGTACTCTCTAGTTAATTGTCAACTTTAATTCCATCCATTTTCTGCAGTCTTCCCCCGCACATGCACATGGTCGCGCAATTGAAGTCATGGTGCAGGTGCAATAAGAATTTGCATTCGGATTTACTCACTTTTTATTGTTTTTGGAGATAATATCAACTAACTAAAAGCCTCGAGGCAGTGCAATGCATGCAACGCATTTGCTAATTCTGAGCTGTCAGAATTGCCACTGACTTGAGAAAAACTTTTTTAAAAATTACACGACTATAAAATTTTATTACGTAACCGGTCTTTGCTGAACCAGCAAATAAAATTCAAATGTAGCTTCTTGGGGTAAAGTCTGGTTGATGACACGTGGCCATTAAGCGATTGAAAGGAAAAGTTGTGTACCCATTAATTAAGTAAGATAGCTCCTCCACCTGAAGATTTGATGCGTACTACTAATTTTGCTTTTCCAAGTTTTAGTTTGGCTTGCAAAAATTTCAAATTTTTGCTTGGAGTAGTTTTTAATTTGCCCTAGTAGTCAAATCACTTGGGGAATCCTCCTTTCCCGAAGGTGGCTGTAGTGATGGATGACTACGTGGCATCTTCTATTGTTGGCGATGACGTTGACATGAGAAATAATAATTAATATGCGCGCACGGTAGACTTCAGTATGCACATTTGACGTGATGACTAGCCAGATCATTTATACTGCTTAAAATGACGTCACATTTTTCATCCCAAGAGATAACCACAAATTATATTCAAATAGATGACAAAGATAGCGTCGTCGTTTCTAAAAAAAATAGTTGCAAAGCGCAGTACAGGTTAGCGTGGGAGCTTTCAGAATTGAATTGCAATATTGCAAAAAATTCAATACTGCATTATTGTGGGTATTGCGTTCAGTTTCTCCGGGCTGTGGGCCAACTGCCAAAAAAAAATTCCCTCGAGGGAAAGACTCCATTGCATTCAACCTATTTGTACTTTTCCACATCATTGTAACCAAAATCGTTCGGTAATTAAATTTCTAGTTAGCCAACAATGAGTGTCTCATGTGTAAGAATTACGTGCGTCTAGCCGCGAGCAACAAGTTTCGTGATTTGAGCTACTCACTTAACTTTAGTGTCTACCAATTATGTAAGCTCTCGGCTTCGACTATATATAAAATTGTCGGTGTTTGAGAATTGAGAATGCATCGAAAATCGAAATGCAGATGTGGTGTTGGTGGATTTTGACACGTAAAGTGCACATTGCATTGTGATTTAAGAATAGAACAATGTACAGTTCTGTGAATTCAGATATTTAGATGAGGTATTAGTATTTCAATCATGGTTCAATTGGTCAGATTTTCTGAAAGTTGTTGAAAGTTTAATTTGTTTTGGAATACGAAGCTCTCGAAAACTTCCAAAATGCTAAGAAATATATTTCCCAGCCGCTGTCTCTGATTTATGCAACAATGCAAAAGCATGAAGTTCAATGCAAATGAAAAGGAATCCAGTCTATTGAAAACTTGCATAACTTGTCAACTCGAGTTACTGGTTTACTCTGACGTGTTGCTGCTGACTGCTGAGTGTCTTCCGTCAACTCACAGCTCAAGCCATGACAGATAATTTATTATTGAATAATCCAAATTCCAAACTTAAGTGAGTGAATCAATGAATTCAAAGACGAGAAAATCAAAAGTGACTTAAAGTCTTCAACTACTTTTGCCCCACTCGACACACGACACAAGAAAGAAATCATGAAAAATATGTGGTAGAGTGCAGAAGAGCCAAGGGCATAACACATCCACTTAACGCTCTTAAGATAGACGCACCATTTTTATCATAATTTCAACTCACACTCAAGTCAAGAAATTCCCATGGAGCTTTATTGGACCCATTGTTGGGATCTATTGTGTGGTGAAAAAGTGAAGAATCTCAATCGTATGTATGTAATTTTAGAAAAGTATCTCCTTTGATGATGGCACAGGCATAAGCATATGAAATAAGAATGGAAGCAACCTTGCTTATGTCGAAGAATTGGAATCTTCATTTCAATACATTTATTTGTTCTCTTTTCTGAGGCATTTCAATTTGGTCTAAACAATATTCAGGACTAATTTGTATTTCTTTTGAGTGTACTTGAGAAATGCTTCAGTGCAATGTCACAATGAACACGATGTAAATAAATTGCAATGCAAACCATTCACGAACGACATACTAAAATTAAACCTGATTCAAATTCCTCCATCCTTCTACACAATACCAGTAAAAGACATCAATTACTACTTTATAATTTTTTGTTGCCTTCTTGATCGGTGGAAACCTGTTTCACAGATACGTTCACGTTATGTCAGCTTATTATTTTTAGTCCAGTTCATTTATTATCCTTGGAAATTGGTCATGGTCTCGTCAGTTCTTTTAACAAAAAATTAGATGTACTTCTTATGCATGCAATTTCAAATGCGTAGAAAAAAGGCTATTTTGAAATGCTTTGAATTGACAATATTGATGATAATGGCAAGTACAATGTGCAACAGTATTGTCCTACTGTACCTTGTGGTCCCAGTTTAAAATTTCGAAATAAAACTGCATAATTTAGAATCATTTGTGGGTTTTTTTAACGCTTGCGATTCTTAATTTTTACGTAAATTGTTGCCCTGCACCCTGCACCCTGCAGCACGTAATATTCCCAAAGCTATACTAATTTGTCGTGACTCCTTTCCTCTAAACCAAATTTTTTAGTAGACCCACTAAATTATTTCTTCAATGAAGAAAACCAAAAGCGACGAACAAAGTAGATTGCTAAAATTCCTATCCTTGCGTCAATTAAATAACTTTAGAATCTTCTATTTGTCTCTTGATTTTAATACAATTGCTGCTCCTGGCGCGTGTTGTTCGCAATTTATTTAGCCATCCATACTTTTTACGCAATACATAATTTCAATACAATGCGCTGCACTGCATTACTTACTGCAGTATTGCTCTATTATGTATTTGCAGTAATGTGGTAGTGGCGGTGATGCATAATGTGTTCAACTCGGACTTTTTAGTAATCCTTTGACTTTTATTTTATTTGATTTCAGAATCGTGAATTCCAAGCCAGTGCAGTCCCATTTCCAACTAAATTTCTTGCCAACTCATCTAAACTTATAAGGTGGACCTCGTCAGCTTTTGCGGTGCTTGCTGCAGTTTTCCTTCAAGTTGGTGCTGTGCTGTCTGGCTCTGTCTGAGGTATGAATTAAACGATGAAAGAAAGAAAGCATTGTTGCATTATTTGCATATGTACTGTACGGCCAATCTTGCTGCTGCATGCATCAAATGCATCTATTCATGTTTAGATTCACATTCAACTCCTTCCTATTATATGTTCTTTGAATTCTGAATCATCTGCATCTTTGCAATCTTCGGCATTTACAACGCATGAAAGCATTCACGTTTTTTGAATTAAAGATTGAAAGCGAAATGAGAACCCTATCAGGAAAAAAACCTTTAGAATAATGTGCATAACCCCAATTTACTCTCATTTGATCATTTGAAAGGAAATGATGGCAAGGTTATTGAGAATCAAGACTTTTAACCTCTCAGGCTTATTTTACTTGTCATTTTTTGAGCTTATGCATGTGTGGCGTCAAAAATTGCAATTGCATTAGACGTACTAGCTGAATTATGCAAATAAACAAAACGCAAGACTCAACATATTTTTTTGCCAATTTAAAATTAGGATGATTGAATTTATTTTTTTTTGCAATGATTTGATCTTAATTAGAATTTAGATAAATGTAAATTTTGAATTTTAATGAACTAAGTCCGAAATACTATGGTCTTAAACTACAACGCAATAGAACGAACGCATAATTTGTAATGAATAAAACCACTACATGTAATAAGAATTTGGACCAATCGGAACTTAAAATCTATCAACTTATCATCTTCTTGCCGTGTTGATGGTCGACTTGGCAATTAAGGGATTCAATTAGTTGAAAATTGAATCAAGGGTGATGATATCTATGCAACAAACTAGGAGTCCCAAACTCCCATAGTTTCCTGTCGTAGTCCTCCACTGTGAATTCGGGGTTGGTCGGAGTGCCCCAGTGGGAAAAACCTAAGCGGAGAACCATAACGAAGGTGAAAAGACTGAGAGCGAAGAGCACGGCGATCTTTGCGCTGCGATAGAAGTCGAATTTCGTATCCATGCCCAGAATCCTCTCAGCTGGTTCATGGAATAAAAAAATACAGAAATACAAATGAGTTTCTGACATAATTTGCTGCATTTAGATACTTTGTCAATTAGAAGTCACCCAATTATTGCAATTGGTAGGTACATCAACCGAAATTTGAAAGGTTCAAATTAGTGATTTTTATGAATAAGAATGAACCAACTCACAGACAATTTGAGACATTTCGAAATCTTCGTCGTCACGCTCGGTCTCGCTTGCGTCAACCTCGTCGTCGCGGGCTTCCGCCATTTTTAGATGTTTAGAATCGAATAATTGAACTTGAGAAGGATTTAAGGTCAAGCCTAGAAAGTTAAGGTGTTATCGCTGGAACTCGGTGAAAGTAAATGGTAATCGTTCGGATTTTAATTTAACTTATAACCTGTTTTTCGGACTGGCCTAGGACTAGAGCATTCGGACATTCTATTGAATAACGATGAGGAGTGAGTGACGTCTTCGACGTTTCTTACATGTATTCCTTTTGTTATCTTGTGCAAACTCTCTGACTTTAACTTTGGAAAGCGAATGTGATTTTGCTCCCACCCTTGTTTTCCTCCTGGAGAAAACCATGTTGGTCCGACTGCACAACAATTAATTTGCGTCACAGCTAGATTAAATTGCATGATCTACGTCTTGGTTTGTTGGTTGTCTAAAATTAGCCTAAACATCGAAGTTGAGCGCGTGCAAGCTGGCTTTTGTCAAAAACGTTTCTGAGAGGCACAAAAAGCATTTTATCATGCTTACAAATGAAGCCCCCTTTAACAAAAACTAGAATGAAAAATATCGTAGAAAATTCAAAAACTTATTTAATTGTGCAGGAGTTTTGCATTAATTGATTTGTACTGGTACTGGTTCTAGTGCAAATAACTTGAGTACGCAACAACATTTTAAAATTTCCAATTACAATCCAAATTTTTATATTTCGAAGTCAAATCAAGAACAAGCCAAAACCTTTACAGCCAATAAGTCAGTTAGTTAGTATGAAATTGTATAAATTTTGACAAGAAACAAATTTTGATAAATTGCACTAATTTTGAATTTTTGTATATATTATATTTAAATCTAATTATCATAACACTCCAGTGTTGTTAGATGACAAGCATCAGGATGTAAAATGATGCTGTGTCCTTTCAATTCTCATTCCCTTCGGGAATGTCCTGGAACTCGTCAGCAGGAACAATACCATCATCCCCGAAGTTGTTATTGAAATCACGTTCCAATTGATGCCAACGGCCTCTGAAGTACAACCAAGTAGCCGCCATCATGTAGAAAACGTAGCAAATCAGGTTGACTACAAACAATGCCTTCAAGTGGCAAATAATCTCTGCCAAGGCATCTTCCGCAGTAAGGGGCTCGTCATCAATGATAACTAAAATTAGAAAATTAGAATGTCAAACATTAGTTTGTATTCTTTCCGTTGCGAAATTGCATTCGTCGAGATCTATTCTTTTCAATGCTGGAATTCAACGAAAGTGTTTGTGGACTCACCCAATTTTGGTAGTAGGAGGTTCATGTTAAATCCGAACATGAAAATTTTGGAAGTGTGAAGTAAGTGTGGAGTGTGATTGATGATTTCTTCAGATAGAATTTAGATTAGGAGTTAAGACCCGCTCTGCTCAGTCGTTTTCACCGATTTAAATTGAAAACCGAACTTGTTGGCTAATTTAACGATTGATTAGGCGACCTGTAGTCATGGCTGAGACTTTGATTCAGGTCATTTTCTCACAGCCCCGTGAACATTCAAGTCACACGTGAACACTTCGGGTAGTCGACGACGGTGAAATTGAATTGCATTCAGATTCCAAAATTGGCGAGGAGACTGCCGGGTAATTAGATCCAATCGTCTGAATATCGAAGAGGTCATACCTTTCTCAGAGAGAATGTCTGGTTTCTTTGTTGAACGTTGGACAACGGCCAGCCAGCGAGCCAGCCTCTCAATTCATCCACATTTTGAATATGTACTCTTGACAAACTGACAAACTCAATCGATATTCGTCAACAATGTCTGAAGCCTGAAGTTTTGAGAGTTGGTTTCTCTATGAATGACTGTGTACTTAGTAAAACTCAAATTTCAATTAAACTTCTGGGATTTGGCCAAACATTCCAAGTCTTTCGGAATCTGGACTTTAGGCTGCTCAACGTTTTTGTAATTGGATTTGGCGTACCTTTCAATGCATATCCAAACACACATTTTGCTGTAAAAATACCTTCTTTTGCATTTTCAATAATTCTCAAAAGTCAATTTGAGAGACCGCAGACCAAAAAACTGCATGACTACAACATAATTTCCGAATGCAATTCCCACAAAGTTATGAAATCGACAGATCATAGTTCATAATTTGAGTGAAAATTCAATCCAATCGCATTTCCATTGTAATATGCATGAGAGTGGGCTTATAATTAGAAGAAATATTATTCAGTGTTGTCTCGTGAGAGTTTCCTTCGTTTGGGTAGATGGTAGAGTGAACATTAGCAATGGCAGTGACAGTAGCAACATCAGCATCATAAAATTTAAAGCATAATAGCGTCTCGGGTAAACCAAAAATTAAGTTTTCGCAATGTTTTTCAATCATTCGAAATTAGATTCCAAGGAGAGTTCACGTAATGCTAGGTGATTGATCTATCAGGAGGTCTCGTAACTACCGTAAACAAAAAAATAACAAC
>JAQGCM010000157.1:0-34398 GCA_034699705.1 Hymenaphorura dentifera
TTAATTAACCAAGCATCAAGTGTCAAGAGTGAAGGAAATCAAATTGTTGGTAACATTAACTTGATGAATGAGTTTGGATTGGACCACCTTCGTGTAATGTTTTGGTGACATCAAATGTTCACCAAAAATTTAAGAACTTCTCAAAAATAGAAAGCCTATGAAACACTTTGAGCAAGGCTGGCAGCAAGGCCATAAAAGGCCAGATCCGCCAGATTGTCTCTTACTGCTGTTCGGTTTCGGTGTAACCATGCCAAAATCTGCCGGGTCCTGTCATGACAAATTCAAAATAGAGATTGAGCAGTATTCTTACAGACAGAATCGATTACGTATTTCTGCTTTACCAATAGCGAATACCACCTTTGACATGGACGCGGGATACTTTCAGTGCCCAAGCGGTGTTAAATTAGTAGGGGTGAAACCGATGAGGTAGAACCTGCAAAACATTTCATGGCCTGTTTATCGTGCAATTTTGACAACTGTGACAGGCAAAATTACAACTAGTTTTGTATTGCTCATGTTACCCGGCCTAGATCACCTGTAAATTATTTTGAGTTAGGTTAGTTTGGGAGTTACTAAACGGAAACTTTTCCCCAATAGAAATGAAGGAAGAGCACTGCTTTTGATTTATTCTGAGCATCAATATTCTTTGCATGTCTACCTTATTTTGAAGCTTGCGTTTACCTCTACCACAATAACCAGATGCGCTGAATTTTTATTGTCGCTTTTTTATTTGAGTTCGAAGTTGAGTTCATTCTTGCTTCACTTTAAAATTAAAATGACTTGTCATTTTAACAAGCTTTTTAACTATTGACTGTGATTTTGCTTTAATTAAAAAACTATTTTTACTCCTAGATTCCAATATGAGTTTAATTTGTTTCTCAACGGCGAAAATTTTACTTTTGACATTGGCGAAATATAAAATCCTTAATTAGTGAGGTACCGAGGTACCTATCAGTCAAGTCACCACTGCGAGACTAGATCCTCCCAACTACTCATGTATGCAAGTAGATTTCTTTCGTCACAAGGCCCTCCATTAAATGTTTTATAGGCCATACTTGGCAATCGAATCGAGGAGTCCTTCCAAAAGCAACTCCGTCCAGGTGACTGGTGCCAGTTCGGGGTCCGGGTCGAATTTCTGCTAGGCTGAGCAAGGAACGTGACAGAATTTACGACTACTCCAAAATTATGTGAGTGTACTTAAAGAATTGAACGGCAGGCGTAGAGTCGCAAATCACAAAGTCCAAATAATAAAAATCAATGACGTGTTGGTGGTAGGGGGAAAGCCCTTTTATTTTGATGAGCAGATCTGAAATTTGATGACATCCGTTATGGTCGAAATTGGTTACGTTCCAAAGGAAGTCGAGCGTGTAAGTTATTCAAGCATAAATGCACATTGCACTTCTTACGATTGTAGAGGATTTTATGAACTCTTTCAGCAAACCCCACCAAATTCCGATGGCTAAATGCCATGTTGAAAGCGGAAACTTAAAAAAAAACAGCTTAAAGTCCGAAATTTCAGGGAAAGGTCATCCTTGCCAAACCATTGCATTCAATTGGTGCCGCGTTGAAAGAATTTCACAACTATTTTACTTTAATACCAGGCAGGCACCAGGCTATCTTTAAATAGTTGAATCTTTGGTCTTGCCAGACTTGCCACACCTGTAAGCCATATTTTCGATTCTCTAATACCAATTTTGTACATATTTACGGCTTACGGAAAGGTGCGCGAAAACCTCTCGAACATCAATCCCCCAATCTTGAGGTATTTTTAAGCTAAAATTCCAATGATGTGACTTGCGTCAGTCCTGCTAATGTCGGGAATCATTAATTTTAATTGTTTAACTTACTTCTTGCTGGGTTTAGATTTCATGCTGTCCTTCGAGATTGGCTCATTCCTTCAGTTCATAAAACACAAAAAAAAACTAAACCCAGCACCAGTAGCAGCATGCAATAGCAGTAAATATAAAAACAATCTTACACAATACATTTTACCCAGGTTTTGACACACTCACTACAAGGCAATAATAGCACATTTAATTACAAAATAAGAGACTGATTGCAATTTACAACAATGTACTGCGTCGCCCATCGGAATTGTCAGAATGTTCTCCACACTTTTAGGGACTAGCAGAAATTCGACAGAGTGACCGATCATCTTCACGACATCGAAAGGATGGAGATCATTCTTGACTAATTTTCATATTTCTCAACAAAAAAATTATTGAATAACATGCAAACTGCTTGCAAAAGCAACTTGGACCGGGATGCGGCTTCCGGGCCGGGCATGCAGTGCAAGTGTGCAAGACTGCAATGCGAGTAAAGGGTTGAGAGGTCCAAGTTTTGCTTTTTTTCAAAAGTTATTTCGGCCTGCCTTTTTGCCATGCATTGCAATGTTTTGCTCTTGAAGGAGAAAGTCAGAGCTCAAATTCATTTTTAAAAACCATGTTCATAAGCATGACCATTCTTTTTCTGTTCTGAGTGCATGGGCGAGCTACTTTCTCCAAATATCACGTCCAGTCCACGTACCACGTCTCGTTCTATTTTTGCACAATTTGCAGTCAATTTTTTTTATTTGATTTCGAACCAGAGAAATTAGCAGCGATCACCTGAAAATTAGAAAAATAATTGAGCGTTCAAAGTTCAAACTGAAACGACTAAAAGATCATAATGTTGGCTTGGCATGGACATGGACCTTCAACATTCCTTGGTGCCATTGCTATTGCACGCTATGCTAATTTGTTTTGGAAATTAAGGATGTAAAAAAGAAATTGGTTTCATCCCCTCATTTAAAAATTTGAATTCGACTCCACACCGACAAAAGTATTAAAATGGTGACGTGGAGAGAGGATTGCGAAATGATTGTGAAGAGATTCATGGAGTGGAACGAAATTCAGTAAAATAATAAAATTGCTGTTAAGATGTTATTCCCATTATTTAGATGTGCTTTAGAGATTGAAGGAGTCCCGTAGAAAAGAAGACTCCGCTCCATGCACGATGAGGAAGTGAAGTAAATAAATTAATATTGTTTTTGCTTGATAATTTCGCATGATAAGTCAGTGTTTGGGAGTCGTCAGCTGTACAGGTCAGGTTTACGTATATCACATGGATGGAACAAGGGATTGCGTAATATTTTATTCTTCTCTCTCATGGTTAGACGTAGGTAAAAGAGTAATAATATTCACAGAGATTGTGCGGTTTAATAGGCATTCAACTCTTTTTTCATCTTTCGGGCGAACAGGTGGAGCGAAATTTTGTGCCGAAGCACTGCAAGGGATGTGAATAGGTTTAAGTACTTAGAGTTAATTAAAATTAATTCACAGCTAGCTTATGCTAAACACATTTTCTGGCTGTCTTCACCGAGACTATAAATTAAATTAAATTTAAAAATCTGGCCGTGGTGGGCTAGGCTGGCTAGGTGAAGTTGAGCTAGCTGGGCTAACTTTTATGACTTTTTTGTTTTGACGAACTGGGAACGAATCAGTTCAAGTTAAGTTGAGTTGAGTTTTTGCATTGAGAAAGACGTAAACCTAGATAATAGCAATAGCAAAGCAATTCCACTCGAAAAGAGTGGCAAAATGGTAGTTCTCTACAAAGGTGCACATGTGTTTCGTGAGTTACCAGTTAGCGAGCTAACTCTTAACGGCGAAAACTATTTAACATTTTACGACAATATGTAATAAGAAAAGGGTGGGTATTGAAATTAATTTCAAGCGAAAATGGAGGAGAATAACACGCAATTTTTATGCTTGGCTTTTATTATTTTACAAAATATATTTGCCAGCGTATTTCATTTTCCACTATTGTGCCAATTGCCAAATACATCTCGAAATGTAACCTCCAACCTCCTCAAAGTACTTACACTGCAAAAGCGGTCTGAACCGAATTGGTGTTCGTTTCAAAATTTTACGAGCCTCTTTGAGTTCTCTCGTTTAATGTGACTAACACAAGAGGAAAAAATCATGAAATAAACACACAATCGGGTGATTGTTTTTAAGGTTTGGAAACAGGTCAATTATCTAAGCAAAACAAAACCGAGCTGTAGAAGAGTGAAATAGAAAAGCATCATTATTCCTTCTTGCCCTAATCGACCTGTTGTGAAGTTGTAAAACCGAATCATATGCTAGTTACTAGTTACCTTCCACAAATGTGTGTGGAAAACAATAGAAATCCTTTGTCTCTACTCTAGCCCCGAAGTAGAGAAATTTTTGGAGTGAATTGATGTCACTCTACTCACCTCACTCTTTAGCATTTTAATCTTGACTTAGTTATTGTTTATGGGTTAATTGCTTTGACTTAATTCACTTGAAGCAGTGCAAATTTTGCCTCTGGTTTCCTAGCCCATGCACTGAGTGAATGTCGTCTACAACGTCAGCTGATTGTCAACTAATAATATACAATAAAAAACGAGAGCAAATGCTGCATTTGTAGAGTGAGTAGAGTCGCCTGAGCCAAATGTTTCATTTTGATGCAAATGTTAGATGCATTCGGGATAGGATTATGTAACTAATTGCGAAATTAATTACTTTGTGCGAGTAATAAGGATCCACTTCTGCACACATATAATTTTATGAGACTTTTCCTCCTTGTAATACTTAACAAACACATGTGATACATCTCGCTTGAAAAAATTAACCAAAATACCTCAAGGCAACATTTTGTACACATTGCTGCACTCAAAACACAATGCATTAAGTTTCATTTCCCTGAACGTTAGGGAATCATATTTTGCATAAAATTCAAGATGAACGAACAACGAACGTGAGTTTGGAAATTTGGATTTAAGAACAATTCTAGTATTGGCAGTTTTTTAACATTTGTATGAAATAATCTAAGTGATTAACCGATAGATACTATCCTTATTCTTATCTTAATTTTCAGAGCTGCATTTATGGCCGAGTCGCAGCAAAACGAAATTAAGTTACCTGGTTCTCAGTCCACTCTCACCGGATCTGATGATGCTGGGACGAGTAACTCAAGTCAAACGCTGAATTTAGACCTTGCAATTCAGGTGAGTACTTGTCAAAAAAAATTAAACTTCTGACAAGGAAATGTCATTAAAATGGGTTTGACCTGACAGCCTGGTTCAAAGAACGATGAAAATAGAGTTCAAAATGTTAGTGACCCGTTGCACGGTGTTAGGTGAAGAATATTTCTACGCGATGCTGATGCTTGTAGTAAGTAGTCAATAAGGGTTGAGAAAGTAGGCATTCCCAGAGCAAACTAATTGGATAATCTTGTAGCCAGGAGGTTTCATTTTGGAAGAGGTGTGCTGTCAAAATATTTTGGAATTAAGATTGATTTGAGACAAAATGTGAGGTTTAGTTAGTTGAGTTTTGGGAATGATAGAAGATAGGTGACGTGCCGTGAGGTTAGAACTTTTGGTTGGTGATTTTAAATGGAAGACTCGTTCCGGTCATCCGGAATAAGGAATTCCTTTGTTTTATTGTAGTCCATATTTAGTGATTTTAGTGGAGGCACTTGGGTATTTAAAAAAGCATGAGTTACACCTACGTCTGGGTTCAACCAAGTGAAAATTATGAGACTAACACTTAAATCCCATTGGCTAATGAACGACAGAGGTAAGATTTATATTTATTTTCCTCCTCTCGTTCAGAAAACTGTTCATAATCTTCTCAGGGTAAAACAGCCATAAAACACTCAAACAACACTGCAGTTTCCCATTTTTTTTAACTCAAGGTTTCTAACTGCCATTATCATACTAAATGCTGAGTTAAGTGTCGTAACCATATCTCATCTTTATTCCTTTTGCTCAGCTTGCACTCTCAAGTATTTTTTTTATGTCGCTATCATTATCTTGTCAGCTGAGTCGTCTAGCGTTTGCTAAACTTTACTTGATCATCATAACCACATTTAGAAATTGCTTGGTTGAGTGAAAAAGTGCATGTGCAACCTTTGGCTGGGCGTTTTAATTCGATTGTTAGCGTTCATGTCCACCGAATGTGACATCGAACAATGGGTTTCGTTTTTAATAAAATGATTGCCATTTAATATCATTACAAATTTAATTTCCTACCCCCTACCTTTTTAGTTATTACATGACAGGTTCTGTGCACCGGCGTTCATGATATATGTTTTCTGTGCAGGGATTTTCTTCCTTCCATCCCTTCTCAAAAATAATAAAATTAACTGCGATGGCAGGGTTTTTAATCTATTTTAAAATTTACTACACATGTGCTAGCTAGTCACGCTTTAACTTGCCTTTTTGGCTAACCGTTATTGTTCTCAATAATGAAGTAAGTGATATGATAGCTTCCCAATCCCTTTTGACTAGCTTTTTTGTGGTCCTCTCTTTCGACTTGAACTCTGCTCATAAACTTCAGTCTTCTATTCTTGAATTTTATGAGTTCATTTGCGGGTGACTGGACTGATGGTACTGATGGAGTGTTTCCCTTTTTTACTTATCGGATCACAATTAATTGATTTGCGAAAGAAGGAAGATTTGAGAACTCCTCTTTTGCGCCGGTCTTGACTTCCCTTGGGTCTCCTTTCTTAGTTTAAATAGCAGAAACTGAACTGCGGGGCGATCAGTGTCAGTGTCAATTGTTGAGTCATCGGTATCGGTGTAAAAGGCTTGATCCTGGTTAGTTTCAGTGCAGAATTAGTCCCGAATCGTCCAACATCTTTCGCTCCGATCTTCTTTCTGATTTTGCATGATTTTCAATATTCATCTCTCAGCGACTAATCCTCAAATAATCTTTCGTGACAGTAAGTACAAATTATTTTCTTTTGACTACTTTTTCACTTTTGACTACTCAATACATTGGCACACACAATAGATTAGTTTAATCTGCACCGAATTCAAGTGCTTGAGCCCTTGATTATCTAATTGATCTCTAGATTGGGTATCGTAAAAATTGATTCCAAATTGAAGGCCATTTAATACAAACAAGGGGATAATATTTATTTCTTTTCGATGCATGGTAGATTAGGATGTTGAGTGAAATTGTTCAACAACTATTTTATGTGACGGTTGAGATTAGCGTGAGAAAATTTTCATAGGTCTTGGTGTGCTATGACATTTCAATAGGTTGATCTAATATTTTTCGCAAAATGAATATTCCTGAGGGAACTTTCCCGGACATCGACATTGTAACCCTTTCAGACTTAATTTCCATCTTTTGTTTTGCTTTCGTCTTCATTTCAAGACAAAAGTGGAGCATTGGTCAACATTACGAATGTTGTGAAAAACATGAAGAATAAATGAAATTCAAATTCTTCCTGAAATAATATTATTTTGTCTAAAGTGATCAGTGAAAGGCCGGCTGCACCATTGTTAGAATTTAATTAAGTCCATCGTAACTTTTATGAAATAGATTGTGTGACTAGCTTACAATTTGCTTCAATTTTTGTTTTGTAGACTTAATATCGTTCTAAAAGCTGGTGAAAAATTGTGGGCGTCTAATTCTTAGGTGGCACAAATCCGGTGGGTATTGGTACAAATCTAGTTGAATGATTAGATTTGAGATTAGTTAGTGTTGAATCGCATATTAATCCAAGCGCCCTGCTCGGCATTTCCAATAATACGAAGAGCTAAACTAATTCGGTAACCTGGGGCTGATGGAGTTGTGGAATTGCTGTTATACAAATTTGGTGATGCATCGCCGGCGATAAAATTGTGAGACGAATCGTTTGTTTTAATTGTTGAGTTGAATGTCATACCTCTTTTCCTGTTGGTTGAACTGTTCACTGACTTCGCGATAACAGTTTTGTATCTTGCCATGATTTCACAATTGACTGTCATTGTCCTTTGACCCCTCGAACTTTCCTGGGTTGTCGTTTCAAATCGTACATCACAACGTGTCAATCTAGTCCAGGTTCACCAACTGATGCTAAATTTGATTCATAACTTTCCTTTTGGCGGTGATATTGTTGAAATAAACAAAAATTACCTTAGAATGGACAATTATTAATAGAATTGAATGAATCGTTTGATTGATTTGATTTAGTGGAAGAGGAAATCGAAAACATAAGGAGGCCTCATGTTTGCAAACTAAAATCGAAGTGATATTGCGAAAATCAAGGTTTCGGATAAAGTTAGACCTTCTGAGAAAGTTCAAATGAGGAAAGATTATGCATGCAGCAGTCTTGTGAAAGCATGTGCGAAGGATTTCCTTCATCACCAAAGAAATCCTTCTCTTAAGATCTGAGAGGAATAATCAAAAACTTCAGATACTGATTTTAAATATCAGCTTGTTTACAATAGCTTCAAAGTTTTTACACGTAGTGTAAAATTTAAATTCAGAATCTTTTTGCGTTCATGCTGTTCTATTTTATCTTGATGGCTAAGGCTAGCTGTGCGGAAATTACGAGCGTACGCAAAACATTTGTCGCAACAACTGTCTCAATTTCCTTGAATCAAGAAATAATACCAGAAAAAGAATTTGTCTCCCCTTAAGAAATTACCATTCGATTGGAAGAGTTATTTCCGTAGAATTTCTCCGCAGTATTTTAGTACTTTTGTTCATAATATAACCATTTGCTTGATGAATGAGTCTGCACTACAAATGTTTCTTTTTCCTAATGGTTGGTGTAGTGCGCGGTTTTCTTTGGCTGGCTACGGCTAGTTTCAAAAATCATTAATTCCTTGACATCCAAAAAAAAAAGGAAGTGTGCCTGCTTGCCAAACTTGCCATATCATGCGACGATCAACACTCGTTCATTTTCCCAATAATATTCTAAATTATGGATTCAAGGTAAATTTCATGGAAACAGCAAATCAAAGCACAACGTTTCCTCATAGCGGGAATGCTAATGTTTTCGCCCAAATGTGCGTTCATCGTGTTTTTGTCATATTGTCACTCCTAATTAAGACTGACAAAGGATTTATTAATATGAATATTAAAAAACAGCCATGAGCTGTGTTTTATGTGATGTGAAGGCCAGTCTGTGGCGTATTGCAGAATTTCTAAATCAAGTAGTATTAGTTGAGGTAATCTAAAAAGGGACTATGTGTTAAGTTGCGATGGTTTTGTCAAAAATTATCTCCACGTTTGACTACAAATAATAATTATTGCAAAGTGCAGATAGCTCTACAGTCTGCAATTATTAATTAAAAAAATCCGAAAACTTGACCAAATTTGAGCTTAAGTACTGACTTTATTGCTAATTTAGCAAATCTAATTCCAATTTGATAGCAATAATTTCTCTTGTCACTGCGCGGATTCTTTATTAGTTATTATTTAGCAGTGCAGTAAACATGCTGCTTGTTGGAGTGAGTGAAATGAAATCTGTTTTTTGTGGTCTCACGTCTTGTTTACAAATACAAATTACGTACTCTGAGTTATTGCGTATTGTAAACACCAGCCTGCTAATACGGCTAATAGCAAACTACTATTTTACACGTAAACAAAGAAATAATCCTGTCCTGAATCCTGAATCCTGACTCTTAAGGCCTTGATTTCTTCTTTGGAGTGAAAATATTTTCTATTTTACAATAGCTTCAAATGTTTCCAGAGCTCTCATTTGATAGGCGAGTCCAGTGTGTTGTCCTCTTTGATCTTTCATGAACTTGTTTCAAGTGCATGAAGTGCAGTGCACCCATTCCTTCAGTTTAGATTGCTACATATTCAAATTCTAATCATCAAATGCCTTTATGAATAATATTAATGACGAATCGAGTGTTTGTGTCTGGCCCTTCTGTAAACACACAACTCCCTTTTCCCAAGCAAAGTAATGCACCTAACAACACTTTTATACTTTAGGTATACGTGTTGTCCTATCCTCACCTCACATATCAGTAATTTTTGTTATTGTTTTCCTTTGGGAAAGTTTAGTCTTCATCACTAAATGACGTGGTCAAAGGTACTAAAAGATATTGCCGTTATGTACTTGTACTTACTCTTCATTTTATCCTCTTAATTGTCACGGTCATCGAGGCCGTCTTGGGGAAACTGCCACAAGAGCAGGAAATACACTTATTATAATTTTGTTATGTCGATGTCCTCTATCAGATATTTCAAAAAGTTCTGAAATATTCGAATTTAATTCAATGACGTGGCTTGGATTGATTCAAGTTTTGAGTATAAAGTTCAGTTTCTCCGTCGCTCCATTTCGTAGAACTTCATCTGCAAGTGAAATTGACAGGCTTATTTGCTCGGCATGCGGCAACCGTATGTAATATGTCTGTTTTTTTATACGTCGCACCGACCAATTTCTTTTGAAAGATTATAATATTCGCTCTCCATAAAAAATAAGGCACAACAAAAGCTGTGCAGATTGTATGTGCACACTTTAGCACATGTAATAATGTTAATTCCTTCTAATTCAAACTGAGGATTGCGAGGATGAGGATCCAGCTTTCCAGCTAAGCTATCCGTAAGTCGCAAGTGGGAGTTTATCAAAGAACAGGCGCAAATGTTTGTTCCTTATTGATAATTTTCCGAATAGATTCCTTTCAAAATCAGAATGTTGAGTAAGCCAACCTATCCTGAACGTTCTTCGCAAATATAGGGAATAAACGGAATAGTAAATTATTAATCTTTGAGCTTATAGGTTAATGTAGCTCTGGAGATAGGAAAGATGAGATAAATACCATTTTGTGGAACAGGAGAGAGAGGACCAGACAAATCATAACCACTTTGAACATGTGTTTTTGAGTTATTTGTGTTCCTTCGTGTCGATGTCCCGTAGTCCAGAGATCCCGCTTCTATAGTGTCAGTAGACCTATCGTCGACCGTGGCGTAGTTTTATTTTTAAGCTCTACACTTCAGTATGAACTAAATTTTCACTAGTAAAGAAACATGCATCAGAATCCGATTCCGAGAGGGGTTTGTGCATATAATGAATACCTTGGTGAAAAAATCGTTCAATTAAATATTAAACTATTTGCAAAAGATTAGATTAAAGGATCAATTGGTTTAGGGGGAATTTAACCCTCTCAATTTGTTCTACGCCAAGTTAGGATTGAAGCGTCCGGGGATAGCATGTTGTTAAATTGGTGTATTTTTATTATGAGCTGTATGTTTGTTATTATTGTGGTGAGTTTATTGCAATCTGCTCCGGATCGAGTTCATTGAATTCAAGTTTTCAAGTTGACACATGACAGATGGGACTGACAATTATTATTTAACCTAGGGAAGTCTTAAAATGGTACATTTTTCCTCTCCTAATCTCACCCTTGAGTTAGGTTAATAGCTCCAACTAGCCACAAGCCGGATTTTACAATAATGTACCAACGTCTTTTACTTACTTCTAACGAAACTAATAAATAAAATGGTAGGGTATTTGCTTAGCGTGAGTCAATTGTGATGTAGCATTGCGATTGCGGTGTGTGTGGTGAAGTATTGGGGACAACAAATGGATGCACAATAGAGTAATTAGTCATCATTATGTACAATACGTAGTTTCTAATGCCGTAGTTCCTGCCGATAAATTTTATTTATGACGCAATTTAAGTCCTGGTCTTTTCTTTGAAGGTCATAACTTAAACCGAATTTTGCTAACATCCTTGTTCAGGAGTCAGGACTAGGACGCAGAAGAGAATAAATCTGCAATCTTCAACATTTTATTGGCACTATATAACACGCGATTGGAAACAGATGTAGTGTAAAAAAAATGTACAATCATTCATTGTTTTTCGTGAAACTAAAGGTTTCTCCAAAACAAAATTTCGCATCTCTTCAAAGGCATGCACGGTTCCTGATTCCTTTATAAGCCCACCCGTATAATTTGGCAGAGATTCAAACTCTAGCATGTCAGAAAGATTTAAAGCAACATTTCACGGTTTTGAGCAAAATTCATAAAATGGAAGGTTTGAAGTTAAAATAGTCGTCCAAGAAACAAAAGTGCAGTTAACTCTGTACTTTTGGTTGGAATCAGTTCTTTTCTTATATGGGACGGGACGGCAAGGAAAGTAAAGCGAAAGTATCGTAAGGTGCTATTCAAGAAAACCTATGACCTATTTGGTGTTTGTTCACTAAAAGATATAAATAAAATGAAATCCACGCTGGCGTTAGAATGGCTGATTTCTGGTGCTACTGCTAATCGACATTTTAAATTAAAAATTAAAAATGACTGTCAAATAAAAATTGACTTATTGAGGTGTAGACATGTTAATCTAGCAGTCTGAGTAATAAGTTACGGTTTGAACAGGTTGTTTTGTTGGTTGATATATACACTTGCCCATGGTTTCTAGACTACAGATTCTTTGTTTTACTAAGTTCAGCTGGGAACTCTTTAAGAACCGTGCACAGGCCATGGAATTGACTTGGCCGACATGAAAGCCAAGCAAATGAATATAGTTGTTCAGGTTGAAATAATTATTTGTGCAGCTCTGGTATCTAATGGAGAAGGTGATGCTTTGACGGAGAGTCAAACGCATTCCCCTTGCTTGTTTGGCGAATATTTAACCTGACAAAACAATGAACAATGCATGGTTGAAACAAATCATATTTAAAACTATAAATGGAGAAAGAGAAGGTGAGAGAAGATTGGACTCATCGAGTGGTGAGTAAATGCCACACTTGCTCCTGGTAAGGATGTGATACTTCCTTTCACGAAATCCAATCCAGACTTAAACGTATTCTTAATCCTAAGTTTCTTTTCTCACAAAATGATGTGTTGAAAAGTAGCCAAAAAGAGATAAATGTTAGGCAATCAAATTTATGGCTATGGGCACTTTTTTTTAGCATAAGGGAAGCCTATCTGGTGCTTTGGGATCTAGGAGTTTTGAGTTGGAAAAGTTAAACTTGATATTAGGAAGGGTCATGCGAGACTGAGATTGCGGTGACATGAGTATATTTATTCATGTAATTTGTGCTGTCACTATTAAAGTGTACAAAAATAGTAGGTTCAGGAAGGCTCAGGTTCCATACAAATTTCCATGCGAACAGAAGCGTTTTGTGAATAATGAGTTGTGCTCATTGTGTTGTCTATGCAGACATTATTTTCATTTTGCATGCGTGGGTGCTCGACCTTGCTTTAGCTTTAATCGGGTTCCCTTGATTCCGACAGATTTGCAATTATAATTTCAAAACTGTTTGGCTAGAACACAAGGAAGAGCGTTTTATTGACACGGCATTATGAGTACGACCAAGCTATATTCATTCTATTCTAAAGGCTGAATATTTATGGGTACTGTACATGCACGTTGAACGTACATGTGTATAATCGACCTCCAGGGAATGTTTATGCTTACAATTATGACGCGGTGTCATGATTAATAATTAGCAGCATTGTTGGATGAAAGCGTAAGGGAAATGTTGAATTAAATTATTCTTGAGCGGTGGGCATAGTCCGAGGGCGTGCAGCTGACTAAGCCCGATTAAGTTAAAGATTTCTATATTGTTATCATTAGCTGGGTTTCTGAGTTACGATTGAATGGACTCTCAGTGATTTCCTTTGAAGTTGTTGAAATGTTTTGGCGTTAATTGAACTGATTTTATAAATGACGCTGGCCGTATTGCGAAATGGGCAACATATTAGCTGCACTATTAGCACTTGGTTTTCACGTTTTCTGATTTGGAACGGAAATTAATTAGCAGGGTCGAAAGGTCTGCAAGTAATACATAAGTGCTTGAAAACGTAATAATCATGATTCAAGTGCATGGATCTCTTGTGTTTTAATTTATCAGGTGGTTGAGTTGTTGGTGATTATTTTTCCGTATCATTATTTTCTCAAGTACTTTTTAGTGTGCGTTACATAAGTTCACGTAAGTTATAACTGGCCAAGGCTCTCTGACCGTTGTTAAGTTCTGGTTCTGATTGTCGTGTTTGATTGAAGTTAATTTTTCGGATTGGTCATGTCCATGTCAAATGGTGAATGCATTCATGTGTGCAAATTGTTCTCAAATAGACTTGTCCATTATTAAGTGGACTAGAACTTGCTTTGCTAGCTTTACTTTGCTTCATAGTAAAAAAAAACTCTCGTGCTCTACCGCACTGTTTTTGATTGATTGACAGACGGACTGACGAGTGCAGTGGAGGAACGCAATGCTAAACTCTAGAGTCCATTTCAAATTGTACAAGTCCAAGCAGTTTGGTCATTATGAAATGTTTAAAGTTCACTTGGATGGACTTTGATGTTTATGTGTTGTGTTCCTTCTCTGCAGTTCATTAAGAACTAGATCTAGGGTATAGAAGAAGAACCAGTAATTTAGTCTTATTAAAATGATGTTTGGCTTTCCTGGTGTTAATTATGAATGGAGAATAGAGGCTGTCAGTGTCAGTCAGTTGAAGCTGAAATTAGAGGGAAATTGATCAGAGTTTGCAGTTGATATTGTAATAGTTGTGCAGGCAGTAGTCATTTAAAAATTATGTAGTTTTATTACGTTAGCTTCAGGCGAGGTTAGATATTGGACAGAAAACGTAAGCTACGTTACTTACGGCAAGTTCCTCACTATTAACGAAGGTAGAGTTAGATTTCACTTTGCCACCTAATTGAGTGACAAATGACAATCCAATACTTTCTTTTTGACTTGTGCAAACTTCTATTGTTTGGTTGACAGTGGACACCATTCTCAGTACCCGCTCTGGTTTTATTTTACCTTTTACCTGTAGCTCTCGTCGGACACGACATCATTTTATTCCATGGACTATTGCTTGAACTCGAATATTTTCTTTAGATTCCACTCAGGTCTTCTCATGTGACCAACTCCAGTAGAGTGAATAAAGGCTAGCAAGTTCCTATTCCTGCGTATATAATTCAAAGGTTAAATTTAAAATGCAAGTTCAATCAGTTTAAAATGGTTTGGACTGTTTGGGATAGGAGGATAGCGCGCAAGCAATGTTTCGTAGGGGTTTTTGTACTTAATGAAGGACTTGGGTCATAGTTTTTTGAGAGGATCATGCTCATGTTTATAACGAGTTTGTTAACTAAAGGTGACTTTTGCCATCAGAGTGCTACTGCGCCGTAAGTTAGTTGTTGCAAATTGTAAATCAACGGTGTGCATGGGGAGAGTTAGTGCCATGCCATCACCATGCTGTCCATTCCATACATACTACTACGAGTACTACGACTTTGTGAGAGTTACAACTTTACGTGGAGATATATTTTTGCATTTGCTAAATAGATGAAGCTTTTTGCGATACAAGCAGTCGTCAGAGTCGGGGTTGTTCTGTACTCTTCTGTCGAATATGTGTGTAGTGTAAACTGTAAATTGTTTTGGTCTAAAAGGTCGTTCACAGATGCGAATGTTGTGAATTGTAAAATGAACATCATGTCATGTAAAATGGACGGAAGATGGAATCATTTATGAGGTTTTTTCCTTTACTTTTTAGCCATGCAATCCAAATTCGTGAGCGAAACGAGTAAACGAGATGTAGTGTTTTATTTGTATTTGTATAAACATGTGAGCATTTTGTAAATTGTGTTTGATTTGATTGCTCTTTTGCCTTTTGCTGCACTTTTTTTTCCTTCCATTTTTGCTTTGAACGGGACGGACGGCGACGGAAGAGAAAAGAGATAAAGTTTACCTAGTTCTCAGATTCACTATTGACGACATGCGTTTAATGTGTCGCTGAACAAATAAACATAAATTTACTTTATAGATGCTCATTTTATTGCTCAAAAGAACAATTTAACATGACATAAACATGCATGACATAATTCAAAAGATTTTATTGGTGGAGCATCTAGTCCATCCAGAAACTAGAAGAATTGAATGTGAATTTGAGGTGAAAGCTGATTGCAACTCAAAACATGGAAAACTGAAAATTGGCACGAAATCTACCGTCCATGCTGTAGGCTTAATGATCGAAAAATTAGAAAGGAAAATGAAAGTACAAAATTTACTATTAAAAGTCCAGAATTAGACCAGCCAGCACTTTATTTTATGCGATTCACATCCTTTGTTTTTTTTACCGCAAAGGTGTAAAAGTAAAGTTTGCATTCGAAATCTGTATAAAGTCATATTACTCTTCTCGTCATGGTTGAGGATTTGACAATGATGGTTTTTCGCAAATGCTGTCATTCTCTGCCCGACCTTCAAAGCCGGTGAATGACGTCCCACAATGTGCTTGTTACATAATTTTGTAATTTCTCCGGTACTAAGCAAATAGCGTCAATTATGACATAGTGCTCGGTGCCCGCCGTTGGGGAAGTATGACAGTTTTGTAGAGTGTGACGTGGAGTAAATCCTCACGTTCGCCAATTTTTCCACATACATATTGTGCAAGTCTTGTATTCAGGACAAGAGGCAAGAAAGAGGGAACTGTGAGCATATAAGAAAACTCATCTGACACTGATTACCTGTATTATGTTTTACGGAGATTCTGCATGCGCTCTGCAATTTCTGCACAGACTTGCACGTAAACTTTATTTTTCTTCTTATTCGCACAAAAAGCCATAACGGTTGGGTGTGGTGAACGCCAACTGCAACTGCAATTACAAAGTGCATCGAGTGTGCTTTTCTTTGCTATACAGATTGCAAAATATAAATTCAAACAAAATTCTTAGTGGTTTAACTCGTTCGTGGGATGGATTCGTGAGTTAAAAATCACAAATCTTGCCCTGGTCATGCATTTTATTTTGTAGTAAAGTGCAAAACTGGCTCTGATGAAAATATTAGCTTTGCACTGTTTGAACACAACACATTGGCAAGGCACACGCACGTTGTTGCAGTTGCCGGCATCTTTTTCTTGTACCGGCACTTGAGCCATGCTGTTCAGTGCAAGAATAAATTGGGTATGTCAAAATAATCTCATGTCATATGGTGTAGGGCTGTGCTGTATGATTAGATTATAAACTAATTTCGCTATATTGTATTTAGTCTTTGAAATTCAAAATATAATAAGCTAATTGCTTAATCAAGGCCTGGTGTGTCGCCGCCACAGCATAGCGCTGGCACAAACATGACATGGATCTTCGTTCCTACAAGGCTAATCATGTACATGTAATGTACACATAATTTGTTTGCCTTGCATAATTGCCCGTTTTGAGTTTTTCGAGTTGCCTTGTTGGATTTATTTATATGGTTTCATTGCAATTGCAGGGTTTTATTTCCCCAATTGCTAACAGCGAGGATTTCGCTTTTGAAATTTCGCAATAAAACTTGTAAAACCATTTGAAATCATCACGGGAGCTGGAATTCCCTTGGAATGTAGTAAATGTAGTTACTACAACTCATTGTACAACCGCACACCGCACCACACTTGTAGTCGGCACGGCAGGTTGTGAAGGAAATTCCTGGAGTTTAGACTAGACCTTTTGATTGTTGTGTGTGGGATGTTGTGCAATAATGTTACGTCAAAAATGTTCTCTTTGTGCACTACAAGAGTCCATGTTGTGGTGGATATGATGCACTTGACCATTACATTTCGCATTCTCATGCTCAACAAGTGCAAAAGTGCATGTGTGGACTTTGGAGATTCAAGTGCGTAAGAATATTTAGCAGGTAAAGGGCTGGTCGAATCTTTCTTTTTCATATTGCAATGCAGCATCGCATTGCACGCATGTAGTCGTGGAATAGTGCTGACGTGGATTTTATAACGTAAAAAACTTTATCCATGTTACGTATGAATGATGATGAGACGATATTATACATATTTTTTGCGATTGAATTTACTAATGGTAAGTTAATGTGGGACTCATTGGGTGCTTTTCTCATGAAGAAGAGCTGGTGCTGATTATGAGGAGACCGCAACGCGTCGCACCTACGGCTCATGGAAACGATGGTCGTCATGAGTAGAGTTTTCTGAGTCACTGGCAGTTAGTTGTAAGCGCAAAAACACGGATGATTTCATGAGGGACGACTATGCACAAAGTTAGAAGAGAAGAGTTAAATGCTTATTATACATGAGAGAATTAAGAGTTGAGGGAAAAAATTGGATAGGCAAACTCTGAGAGTGTTTCATCATGATGGCATTGATGGCATGGCTATGGATGATGACGAGTGAGGATAGGGTTAACTGCCAACGTTAGCAAAACAGGGAGTATGCGGCGGCATGGTTGCAGAGTTGTAGAATACTGCGGATCCCACGACTCACTATGACATGCCTTGGCCAGGCCATCCCACAAGTCTCCGCGTAACTGGCGTAACTCTTTTCGCAGGTAAATATTCGAGGAAGAGTTGCAAACAGTGTCAGTTCTCTTATTACTACCGAACCTACAACTTTGTATTGCACAAATTCTCGCTTCTTCAACCTTTTTCTCTCCGCTTTTTGGAAGAAAAAAAAAGATACCGTTCCAAAATATACTCTTTATATATTTTCGGAAGGAATTCAATTCGCAAAGCTAAAGTTGAACCTAAGCGATTTATACTGCTGGGACGTGCTCAAATCCAGATTCAGTTTTTTGAGTGTCAAATTCAACCCAAACTAAACTCGATTAGTCATCAATCAGTCATCTCATCGTACCATAAATATCCTATTACAAAAAATTGAGACAAGTCATCCGGTGTTTGTTGTTTTGTCTAAAAGTTTGAGTTTGCAAAATAAAAGCTGCAACTCAAGCCCAGATTCAGACTAGGATCGCGACTGATTTAGCGATCGAAATTTGAGACGGATTTTTTGCAAATCATTTTTTGATTTGTTTTGTGGTCATCATATGTCATGGACGTGGAGAGAAGTTAGTTTCATTGGTGTGACGTGTAGTAGTTTTGGTTTGTGGGAACGACTAGGCCGTGTCTCTTTCTCTTCCAAGTATAGCTATATTAATTGTGAGTGAAGAGAAAGAGTTGAACAAAGTGAAGTTGAAGAAGAAGTTGGAGTCAGATTCAGATTTAGAGGGAGGAATGGTACATAACGTAAACGTTCGAAGGAAAAAAAAGAAGAACCCGTTGTTTGTCTTCTTTCGTAGGAACGCTAATGTTGGGCTAAAACTTGAGCAAAGAGGATTAGGAATAGATGAAGAACAAGAACGTTGTTCCTCCGAACTCACCTCCGACCATCACCACATCCGTCCTCAACCATGACAATAAATAACTCTTTCACCAACTGTACCACTATTCCAACAATTACCCACCTGAAACTAAAACTATTGTTGCCGAAGGATTTTTAAATCTTTTTTTTTCTTATTTTCTTGCGAGAGTGCAAAGGAATCATATAATTGTGCTGACGCTGACGGTTACCATTTCCCCTGTGTGTTGTTGATCGTTTTTGGCTGACACTGACACTAAATTTGCAACGGGTCCAAAGTTTTGTTTATTAAAAGAAAGAAGTGAAACATGAGACGAGACTATAAGAATTTATTCTTAATTGATGCTAACATTTGCTGTACCAGTGTATTTCTCTTATTCTTTGAATACAACAGACTAATAAGACTTCTTCATCCGCGATTCACCCTCAGCTCGTAGCTTTGGAGATCTGTCCGAGTGACCGGAAAAACAATCACACATCATCCTCAAAGCCAACCAAACCGACCCAGAAACAAAAGAACCGTCGATTCGAAGTGTTTTTTAAACCCATTGTCGAAAGCATTCAAAATTTGACAACCAACGAGTGTCTGGAATACTGCTACTGGTTCAAGATAAGTGCAGTTGGAAGTCCACAGAAGCTAAGGGCCCGTATCAAAGAAATCTCGAAAACTACATCACGAAAAATATTTGAGAAAATGTCTTGGATTTCCCATTCAATTCCGCAATTCGCCTACCAGCAGTATTTTCAATATTTTGATTATTTGGTCGTCATCGATTTCGAGGCGACTTGCTACCAGGAAAACCCACCGAATTTCCAACATGAAGTAATCCAGTTCCCAGCCGTCTTGATTGATGTACAGACAAAGACAGCTGTTGATGAATTCTCTATCTTCTGCAAGCCAAAGTTGAACCCGACTCTTTCGGCTTTTTGCACACAGCTTACAGGAATTTCGCAGGTGGGTTTTGTAAGGTTTTGTTCTTGCTAAATTCCTAAATACAAGCGCATTTGGACCAGTTTTAATATCTATTTTAAATTTTAGGAAACTGTTGACAATGCCCCGGAGTTTAAGGAAGCTTTAGAGCTTTTCCAGAAATGGTTAACTCACCACGAACTTGGAACAAAATATCGGTTCAGTATCGTTTGCGATGGCTCTTGGGACATGGGGAAGTTTATGCATACGCAGTGCGAGGTAAGCTTTCTTAATACTTTGTTTCTTTTTTAGCAGGAATTTAACAGTTTATCAACATTTCGATGGAATTTACAATCTTTTTTTAAATAACTTGTACTAATATTTCAATTTGTAATGTTCTTTATCACAGATTTCGAAAATTCCGTATCCAAGCTATGCTTACCGTTGGGTTAACATTCGGAAAAGTTTCTCGCATTTCTACAATGTCAAATGGGTGAGTGCAACAAAAAAAAGGCCGAATATTTGATTGCAAGTATTGCAGTGTTTCGCAAGAAATCCTAAGGCGATGCAAGGAAGATGGTTTAATTTGTTTTTCTGTATCATTTTAATTTCCAGTTCAACCTTCGCGTAATGTTGGGACTTATCGGTCAGCCGTTTCAAGGTCGTCCACATGATGGTTTGGATGATTCTCGGAACATTGGGAATATCGTCATCCGGCTTCTGAATGACGGTTGCGTAATTATGGAGAATGAAAGGATTCTACTGGGAAAACTAGAGCAAGAAAGGAATGCCGCCATTCAGTCTCAAGATAGAAACCGACAAATGTACTGCCTATGTACAGTTGATGGCTTGTCGAAAGGTCAATTCATTCGCTACTATAACAGTTGCGGAGTTCCAATTGAACTGGAACCAACAGTTGGCAAAGAAAATGTTGTGTCTATTAAGACGAATGGGAATAACAATGCTGGGAACGGGAACGGCAATGCTGCCCGTCAAAATAAGAAACGTAGCAAACCAAAATTCAAGAAGATCGTTTTCGTTCCTGAGACAAAGGAAAAGGAGTCAATTCAGTCGGCAGCGACTGAGCCAAGCGCCACTGCCTCTTCTGAAATGCTCGTCGTCGTTTCTGCCAGAGGACTTGAAGAGTGATTTGTTTTTTTGAAAATGAGATAATTTTATTTACCAAATCGGCAGCAGAAGGACTAGTGTAGAATTTACACGTAACTGAGCTAGGAGTTTGTTTATTTTGAGTATTGGATCAAGGGCTGGGGTCTTTGAGACGACGTCAGATTCTTTCAAAGATTTTTTTTTGTACATTAAGGCTGCATTTTTCACTACCATTTTGTAAACTAATAAGATAAACTTTTTCCTTTGGAGTTGATGGGGGGGGGGAATTATCCTTTTTCTAGGAACGAAATAAGTAACTCGTGTTGTTTTGTATCCTAATATTAAACAATGCCTTTATGGTGCCTTACACACATCAGACATTTGAGCAGTGCAGGGTTCAATCTGTATTACTTTTGTGTGGATGTTGTGGAGTTTTTTTTTTGAGTCATTCTAACTCTGATGTAAGTAGAAAATGTTTAGATTTTACGTGCAGAACAGAGTAACAGAGTTATGAAGAATTCGTTAAATTTTACATATTAGATTATAACCAGAATAAGAAACTAAATGCGTGTGAGCATTACTAACTTAGCGTTGTGGAATAGAGTGTTCTCAAGAAGGTGCTTTTCCGACCTAACTCCTATATAATAACCACCTATAAGAATGACCTACCTTAGATTATACAATATTCAACTCAAGAGAAGATTGAAGAGAGTCGTCAAACTATACAATAAAAATCTCTCTCATCTCTCTCTCTCTTACACCTCTCCTGTTCAAGTGAATAAAAACTTAAGTATTATTTACTCGACGGAGTCGACAAGCAAATCCTTGTATTCCCAATCTTCATTTTTATTTTATTTGTAAAGCGCAAAACATAGCAAATCCACACAAAGCCAGCCAAAGCTAACTTTTTACGAGATTACAACTACAACAGCAGGCACATAAAATGTGCATCAAAAATCAAAAGGGTTTGCAGTTTGGAATTGCATTGTAGAATTGCAGCAAGCACTACGTGGAATTGCAAGTAGGGAAAGCAGCCCAGTCAGCCAGCCCAGCCCACGTCAATAAGTGCTGGCTGTTCAATTAATTCAATTCTCTTTGACTTTTGACTTGAAAGTCAAGTCAAGTCCACCACACATAATCGTGCATATCGTTCACGTAAGAGTTGAATAAGAAAGAAATTGAAGGTGTGTTTCATCTCCATTTCTTAACACATCATCCTCATCCTCATCATTTGAAATTTGATTCACAACATCCACGCTACTATTATACAAACAAACAACAGTACACATTACACAAGCAAAACGAGTCAGTCAAATGAGCAAAGGAGATTTCCCCCCTCTTCTCTTCTAAATCATAATAATAATAATAACAACAATGATAATTCAATAATTAACAATAATAACGATGGGTTTCATTAGTGTGCGTTTTCCTATAACCCCAACGTATTCATGCGTCTAATGTTAATGTCTATGTCATGACAAGGCGCAGGTTTAATGTCTCATCTCATGTCTCCACCAGCATAGCACTTACTTTTTTGTTTCTCTTTTTTTAGTCAACTTTCATTTTCCACGACGGAATGTTGATTGCCCTGCCGTTGCCATTTCATTTTCAGAGTTATATCCGGCTTCCACTTTGACTTTTACTATGCATGCAAACTTTGCAAATAATTGCTCATTTGCCAATTCCAATTTCAATTCCAACGCAAATTTAAATGTAGGTTGTGGATGGGGACAGACGTGGGGTTCTCTGGCTCTGAATCTGAATGAATGTTTAGTGAAATTTACGAACGCTAGCTAACTGCAAACTACAAACTGCAAGGAATGACGGATATGGAGGACGAAAATGAAAATTGACTTGTCAAAGTGAACACAGTGCGGCGACTGCAAAAAAAACCCAGGCGTTGGCGTTGGCAGTTGGCATTTGTGATTTACATGAGGTCAGTCGCATACGCAAAAATCTCAAAATGCAATACGCAATCGAATGAGGTATTAAATTTAAATCTCAGGTAAACTAATTATCCTAGGTCAAGCGCTTTTTATTTAGCATTTCTAGGATTCAACTATCCCATCCAACTTGTGGAAGGTTTGCATCGGATCGGATCACAGTTTTGCGCAGCAATGCAATGTTGCAGAATATTAATTTCCAACTGTTGCGGAATAAATACGTAGTACCGTAGCAATTTCTGTAACCAAAATATCCTGGAACGGAGAACAATTTCAGACACTCTCAGAAGAAATGTTGCAGAATGAATACCTAGCAATTTTCTTTATCTAAAATGCTACTGACTGATCGAATTAGGAATTTTGGTTCACCAAAACGTTTGCCATTTGTAAAGGCTTTTTGATCTAGATAGGATTTCCTATGGCTTCAGACTCGGATCCTACTTCCCAATCCTAACTATGGATAACGATGAAAAGTCTTATCTAAATTGATTCAGTGGAAAACTCAACCAAAAAAAGCCTTTTTGTCTATGATTGAATCAATTACAAATAATTAACTCCAAGTTGTTAGCTGTGCTCAAAATGTCAAAATTAAGAGTTTGTCACGCTGGCAAATGCATGCACAGAAGAACACATACATGTTTGCACTAATCAATCTGCAAACTGCTGCAAACTTACTCAGTGAACTGTGCCTTCCATTGTTACTTTTATTTAGTCTCCGCACCATTATTACCATAAATCGCAGCAGCGGTTGCACTTTGCACTTGCAAATTCCTATGCAATGCAATACTTGTTGGTATCACTTAAAATCCAGTGCTCAAAACCTTTAACAAAAAAATTAAAGGTATCATTCCTCAAAAAAGCAAAAAGCATCACAAATTGCGTGACCAAAAAATAGCTTTAAATAAAATAACGACAACGAAGCATCCAGGTGATTTTTATATTAGTAAATTGGCAATCCCGGCTTACGGGCGACCTTTGCAAAAAATTGAAAAAATTACGAAAAATTGCTGCGATAGAATCTTGCGCATTTTCTGCGTTGATTAGGATATGAAGCGTTGAGCGACATCCGTGCACGGGTGTAAAATATTTGGAGCCTTGTGGCGGGGAGCGATTATATCAAATTAATGGCAGACAGAAATTGCATGAGAATTTAGTGAAACTTTGGAGAGGACTGGAGCCGGACAGACAGACTGCGACTGGAGTGAACTGGGAGGCAAAAGCTGGGCTCGGCTGACTTCCAAAATTCGTTTTATTGTTGGATTGTAAAACAGATTGGATTTGACAATAACTTGGAGTACCACTGAATCACTGCTACGTAGAGTCGCGTTGGGATATAAATTATACTCAATTATCAGTCATTTTTGGTGTTTTGCCCGATAAATTGACGCATTTAGCAATAATTGACTGTCTTGTCTGGTGGACTGGTCATGGCAGGTCAGCAACAACAGCAACCGCAACAGCACTTGGACTCAAGTCTTCTCCAAGGCTGTGCTTCGCTCTTGGATCAAATCGACAGTAAGTTGACTATTGGTTGCTGGTTGCTGCTACAATTGTATTCTCATTTGTCATTGTTGGAAAACTGGTTAATTAATTATGAATTGTGAAATAGCGTTGTTCAAATTTTTAACATTGAAGGTACCGTTAGCGTAATTTTTGTCCGGCCGCCAAGCGTTCTAACTATGGACAATTAAGAAAAATATTTTGTATTGCGACGTTAATTCTGTCGTGTTCAAGCAGTAGAACCCTAGCCAGTTTACTATAATTGTTGGCGGAGGATTGCCTTATATCTCCCATTTACATTTTTGTTCTAACTACCATCAAACAAGAAGTCAAAAGAGAGTAGCTTCTGGGCATGAAATCGTACACACAGAGTTTAATAATTTAGTTTTGTAGCATTCTAAATTCTGAATAAAATGATTCAATTTTATTGAATTTTGTGTTTTGTATTTATGTATTGTTTTTTTAATTGATTTCCCATTTTGAATTTATAGAAAAGGTTTTGGTACTACTGCGTGACCGACGGACTCTGATTGGAATTCTACGAACGTGTGATCAATTTAACAATCTGGTCCTTCATCAGGCTGTTGAGAGAGTTCATGTCGGAAAAGAATTCGGAGACATTGCTAGAGGAGTATTCATTGTGCGCGGAGATAATGTTGTCTTGGTTGGAGAGATTGTAAGTTTTACAATTCATGCTAATTTCAATTTAGTATTGCTACGATGCTTCATCCGTTTGCTGGAAACTAACTATTTTAAATTATTTAAAGCCGGCCATTAAATTCACCACCCCTTATTCATTTAATTGTAAAGGATGCTGTACCTGTAACGATGCCTTATCGCCCCTACTTTATTCTGAATCTCAAAGTGTGGCCGTGGCCCCTGATATAAATTTAAAAAAATTCGGGTGCCAAATGTGCAAGCATAACCTTAGAATTTTCGAGAATCCGTTTGAAATGGTTTTTGTGTTTTGTGTATGTTAATTAGAATGAAATGTTCCTTTTGAGTTATGAAAAATGCCATGAAATGTTAACTTATAAAATGTCTCTTGAAATCTGCGATAAATCTCAGGGTTTTCGGAAAGTGTTTAGCTTGGCGAAGTCCAATTTGAGAGTAGTCGTATTCTTCTGAAGAAGCAATAAGACATTTTAGGTTTTCATGTTTGCGCTGTTGCGTTTGCTTCGGAGTTCGGAGAACAATTTTTGAAAAATCCTGATTCTTTGTAAACTTTGTATTTTTCTAGGATCCTGAGAAGGAAGATCAAACTAAATTGACCCGCGTGCCATTTGAAACCATATTGGCAGCCCAGCGCGAGGAGCAGCAGGCCAGACATTCTAAGGAAAATCAGCGCAATAAGGCGTTCAAAGAGAGAGGACTATTGTACCAGGCTGACCCTCGACTTGGAGGTGGTGGGGACCAGTTCTAGAGGCTCTATAACTTCTTGACTTCAGTTCGTTGGACTTGTTATTTGTGGAACCTGCGATATTTTCTATTTACGACTTTTTGTAAAATGTCGATTAATTTCGAGGACATTAAAAAAGATATGCTTAATAAAAAAAAGTTACTGATCCTCGACCTGACAATCTAAGTTCTAAATCACCATGCATGCAATGCAAATTATTCCTAGTGTCCATTTCTCAACTGTCTCAACACATTGAATAAGGAGACCTATGTAGTTTAATCAATTCAACTTACTGTTTTAAACTAGATCACTTTATTTGTATAAATACAGTTTACAAGTACAGGTACAAACGAATACACAATTTACACGCGGAGCGTAAAATAAATCATTTAGAATTAACATAAGCCAAATAGTCAACTTTTTTAAAATAAGAGATTTCTGTCTCATTCTGAACTCCTTGTGTGGCCAATATTAGTCCCGGCTTTAGAATTAATTCCTCATCATTTGCTGTGTTGATGAGCGGATCATTTGTCTTGAAACCGTGCGGTTGGTACTCAATTTTTAGTGTGTCCAGAGCTAAATTTTTAAATGGAGGTGGAAGACTTGAGTCCGTAATACACTCAGAAATCTTGTTCATTAATTGCTCCGTGTTGGTAGAGTCTAGTGGAATGTTACGAATCACAATTGGTTTCCAATTTTTAAATTCAAAAGATCGAATTAGACGAATCGTGAGCGTGGAGCCAGTACAGTTGGAATTTGCACTACTTTCATTCGCATTCCCCTCCATATTCTTGATCTACGTCGTACATAAGAAAATAGAATAAATAAATGCAATTAAAAATATATTTCGGGTATTGGCAATGCAATTAAATGTTCGCATTTGACGTTCATGAATGATGTCGACCTTGACGACCATCAGACATCATAATTACAAGATGTTATATTTCGAAAAACTGGCTTTGAAAAAATTCTACTCTTCCAATTTCTTAAACGTAAAATACGTAACTAGATCTTCTGAACTCTGAAGACGATTCTGGACTATCTGGACACAGTCAAAAATTAAGAGAGAGTCAAGTCACGTCAAGTAAGTAGACTTCGTTTATGTTTTCTATAGAGTAAGAAATACCTCTTTTTCCTAGTCTAAAACATAAAGTTCAATTTTTAAAGTTATACAGTTTGTTTTTGGTTTATAAGCTTACCGCAATTACCGCTTAACTAGGATGTGTCAGATAATGTGATACCGGCCAACCGAACCGGCGAGCTGCGGCGACCTATCAATTAATTTTAAGTAAGAGAAATCGAGAGCTAAGTTAGAAGAAGCTCAAGTAGGAAACAGGAAGATTTATTTACACACTAATGTTTTGAACATTTCGCCAACTCTTTTGATGCTTTTAGCACGTCAACTTGAGAATTGAGAATTCTTCTTGATTTTTTTGAGTCTTGAGTCTGACTTGACTTTGCTTTGCAAAGTCGGATTCGGGAATTCGGATTTCAGTATTTCAGATCCTGTATTGTAAAGCATTTTACCATCCGGGTAATTTCTGTCATCTTTCACATGACAATTTGAAATTACGAAATCCGAATTGCATATAACGTACGTTCTTTTCTTTGACGTTTTGTTCCCATCTTTTGTAGTTAAAAATCCGTAGGAAAGTTCTGCAAAAATAATACTAAATGTTTGATTATGTTACAAATCCAAAGAACAATTTGTTTTTACATGAATCTGAGACAAAAATGATATGCCATCAATCACAATTTATTTGACAGTAAAACTGATTAAAAAAATTTCGTATAGAATTAATCAATTCTATCAACTGATTTTCCCCGGGTGACGACGAGTGACAATTTTTGTTACTGCCTAACAAAATTTTGTCGCAAAGTCCATGCAATCCCAACTCCGCAATCCAATTCCAATAAAGAATTAACTGCAAGTCGCAAAATTTTGTGAATTATCTGCAGCTATTTTACATGCAACATTTTATAATCGTCAGTACGCCAGGTATGATTAAATCGACTGCCCGCCGCAGTTAATTTAATAATGCCGGATTTAAACTTTCTGTTGACTTGGTCGTTTTCAAGATCAAGTCAAAATAATTTTCGTACTGTCGACAATTCCATTTCAATTTTTTCACTTTCCTGTCCCAATCATTGCATTGCCTTGTCATATCAATTTGGGCTTCATTTGCACAAAGTGACATGACAAGAACTCTAAATGATTTTTTTTCTGGTTGATGTTTCAAGATTCCATCACTTTGAAAACTTGTCAACTTTCAGAATTTACTGGAAGTTGACAAAATTTTGAAAGGCAATAAAAGTTACTTTTATTAATTCAATCTTGAAATTTCACTATTGAATCAATATTATTTTCAAGTGGCAATGACCATGAATTATTCTGGAAAAATCTAAACGACCAGAATGGAACATTATTTTGAAAAAAAACATTGATAAATTGGGAATTGGAAAGAATTGACTTGAAATGTAATTATGGAGGTCTAAATCCGGCATAAAACTACGAACTGTGCACGATTTCAGTTTGGGAATAGGTCTTCAAAAAGTGTGCTCAAACAAACAATTTCTGAGCCTATTCCTACTGAAATCAGCCACAAAATAAATGTCTTCTAAATCCAATCCAATATTTTGAAATTGGGTGCCAGGGCAATACCAAAATCGGTCTAGCGGACGATTGTTTGATCAATATAAAATTTAACAAGATTCAATACCCCCAAAGCCAGTGCCCAAAACAATCATATCGTGAATCGATAAATCGATTGGCTAACAATTGCGCTGCTAAAACTTTTTTTTCTGTGAATTAAGAATTCGTCAAGATGGCATCCGGTGGAGGGAATCCTGCTCCAGTCTCCGAACTATCCTTGAAGCTGCACATGAAGAAGCAGAAGAAACTCATCAACAAATCTGCAAACTTCAGCTATTACTTGGACCTCATTACCGAGGATATTGTATCGAAATTTTGCGTTGAGTCTAAAACGGTTGAAGAGACCTTCGTAGAAACCGCCGATTTTGCAAAAGCTGCAGTAAAGATTTGGTCCGAAATTCAGAATGAAAGCGATTGTTTGAAGGAATTGGTGAAGGACAAAACTGTCTCACCATTTGCTATCCTCCTAGCACGTGTACAGACCTTGGCGAAACTTTGTCCGGAAGACTCGTACTATGGCTCCAATGGAAAATTCGACAACATCATTCACCAACTTGGAACTGAGCTTGTTCACCTTGAAGAATTGACCCAGAAACTGACCCCACAACTTGGGAATCTTATTCTAACGCTGAACGACACTGTTGACGTGCTGAGACAGAAATGGGAGCTCGATTTATACGAACATGAGCAACGCAGAATTCAAATTTTTGAGAAATCCCAGCGTAACATTATGAAAAAATCTAAAGTATCGAAGCTTAATATTTTTAAAAGATCCAAGAAAAATATTTTAAAAAATTCCAAGGAAGCTATTTTGAAAAATCCAAAGAGTAATATCTTGGAGCTACCAATGATAGAAGTTGTAGAAAATCCAAATAATGACGGTTTTGAACAGCCAAAGGAAGATATTGTGGAAATTCCGAAGAATGACATTTTGGAGCTACCGGAGAACGACATTTTGGAACCGGAACCATTGAATGGTGATGATTTAGAAAATCCAAATAATGAAGGTCTGGAAGAGCCGAAGAAAGATATTGTAAAAATTCCGAAGAATGACGTTTTGGAGATACCAAAGAGCGACATTTTGGAACCGGAACTATTGAAGGGTGATAATTTAGAAAATCCAAATAATGACGGTTTGGCACAGCCAAAGAATGAAGTTGTGGAGATTCCGAGTAATGACGTTTTGGAGATACCAACGAGTGACATTTTAGGATCACTAATGAGTAATTATTTCGAAAATCAAAATAATGTCAGTTTGAAAAAGTCAAAGAATGAAGTTGCGGAAATTCCAAAGAATGACGTTTTGGAGCTGCCAAAGATCGACATTTTGGAACCACCAAAGAGCGATAACTTAGAAGATCAGAACAATGACAGTTTGGAACAGTTAATGAATGAAGTTGCGGAAATTCCGAAGAATGACGTTTTGGAGCTGTCAAAGAACGACATTTTGGAACCACCAAAGAGCGATAACTTGGAAAATCCGAACAATGACAGTTTGGAACAGTTAAAGAATGAAGTTGCGGAAATTCCGAAGAATGACGTTTTGGAGCTGGCAAAGAACGACATTTTGGAACCACCAATGAGCGACAATTTAGAAAATCCAAATAATGACAGCTTGGAACAAAACAATGACAGCAATACGGAAAATCCGAAGAATGATATTTTGGAACCAATGAAGTTTGATATTGCGGAAAATCGAAATAATGAAATTTTTGTTTTGGCGCAACCAAAGACTCATATTATAAAAAAGTCCAAGATATTCAAGATAAATTTCTTTAAAAGATCCAAGAAAAATATTTTAAAAGATTCCAAGAAGCATATCTTGAAAAATCCGAAGAGTGAAATCGTGGAGCTACCAAAGATTGTAATCGCTGAAAATTCTAAAAAGGATATTTCGGAACCATTAAAGGATGACCATATTCCAGACATTGAAATATTTAAAGAACCAAGGAATAATATTGTGGATAATCCAAACAAAGACAATTCGATATTAGCAGAAAAACTTGGAGTCAATTTGTCCGATGCTTCTCCACAAGCCGACCATTTGGGACCATCGTTCGTTGAGCTCAAAAAGTATGTTACAAATATGAGGAGTACTCTGAGCGTTGTTCTCGAAAATGTTCTTGGCATCCAACAAGGATTTTGGGAAGTGGACATTCCTGCCATTTGGTCTCAAAAAGCCCAAGTAAAGACAATTGAAGAGGCCGTCCAATATTTGGTAAACGAATCTGGGAAATTGGGCGATTCGCGTGTTTCGAGAGGATTGGAAATGCGTTACAAGGCAAAGTTAGTAGCACAGATCTCTGAAATGGTTTATCACGGGCGACAAGCGTATCACTCCATGAAAAAGTTGAACAACATTATCCACCAAGAGACTCTTTTGTTGTTCGAAATTTGGTCCCACGTCAAGCAGAATCCTGACAAGAAAGGAGATGAAGGTCGCGCTACTAAAAATTAAAAAATGTAAAACACTCCTAAATTCAACATTATAATTCAAACTTTTAAACGAACGAATGAAATAAAAAAGAGAACGCCGAACAGAATTAACGAGTATTTGATTTCATTTTATTTCGTCATTGATGCTTATGATATGAACCCTGGACCCTGACTGAATGATCAAAGAGAGAGACTAATGGTTAGTGAAGAAAATTATCCTTTGGGAATTTGTGAATTGCATTTGATTTAGTATTAGAGGATTTAGTATTACATAAAGTATAGATAACAAAATAAATAGTAAAGAAACTACATTTTTATCCTACTCACTTTATAATTTTGGGCCAATTCCAAATTTTAAGCATCATCAGGGTGGGGGACTTCGAGAAAATTATGGGTTGTAACGTCAGCAGTTGTATCTACAAGTCCTGAATTTTGTTGATCAGCTGGATGAGATTGGCGATGAGTTGGTGGATCCGATGCTGAATCGTGGTTCGAAGTTTCAGCGTCCGCAATACTATTTGTTGGGGAAATGGCATCACTTCGTAAATCAGCGATTTCTTCACGCTGTTGTCTTTTAATTTTTGAGATTGTGGTTGGCTCCGACTGTTGTAGCAGCATTGGTATTGGTCGTTCCGCCAGGATTTTGACAGTCATACTGAGCTCACGGAGACATGCATTCATGTCTTCCAGTTGGCTTTTGACGAGAAGAATATCACGCGTCAGTTGAACGGATCCTCTGTCCTGAGTGTCCTTGATCTCCAGAAATATTTGCTCATTTTTCTTCTCAACGTCTATGGCATACCTAATTCAGATTGTACGGGAATGTAACATCAAGCAATTCAAGCCGCAAAAATGTCAAATTGCAGTCAAAGTTAAGCAACTGTGTTGTAGGAAGGGATTGTACTTTGTGTAATTGTGATTTTTGTGTAAAGTTTAATTACTTGTCCATTTTCCCCTTTAATTTGATAATGAGGTCTTCCACAAGTTCATTGTCTGCTCTGACTACTTTCGATGCCTCAGTTGAATAATTTTGTTGAGAAAGTCCATTTTGTGAAGAGTCCAATTTTTTTGCATGTTGAGTCATCACGATTTCTAAGCAAATTGTTATTTTTCAAAACTTTCAAAGATCAACAAGGTATGGGCACGTTTAGGAAAAGTAATTACCGAGAGCATCTTTGCTCAACTTTCCGTGGTCTTTCAAATTTGGAAAGATGACTCCCTTGCGTTGATGAATTGAGCGGAAATCGTGCATTCCAAATTGAGGATACAGGAGACTTCTTTTTTGCAGAGCATCTTCCAGTTGACTGGCCACCTAAATCAATTATCGTTTAACTTCTTTTGAACTTATTCTTACTTAGTTTATGAATTTTGCAATACGCCAAAAATCGGTTTAAATACCTTGACTTGCTGTGTGTACAAGAAGAAATTATTGTTATTACAAGAATTCGAGCCAATTTTTGGGAATTATATCGATTCCGATTATTGTTTGGAAATAGCAATCGAATGATTGTAATAACAATAATTTCTTGCCTGTACAAGTTGCATGTAGGCTCCCTCGCGTTGCATGCTACTGATATCGCAGACTGCGAGAGCCACCAAAAGACTCATCAGAACAACAGAAACAAAAATCATAAACAACAAAAATATAAAATGAGATGTGAACGGAACAATGTGAGCTTCTCCGCCATGACTCGTTGGTTTGTCAATGAAAGTTCTGGCCAGTTCAATTTCTCCGATCATCATTGCAAAAGTCTGCAATTTAAATGCGAGACACATTGTATATGTAATTTCAGTCGATTTGACGAATCAAAACAATATCAGGAGCCAAATGAAACTAACTTTGAGAAATGTGAATCCAACGCTGTCAAAATCCTTTTGGCTTCGGAAAAGAAAGTGAAGAGTCAAGCTGAATGCAAACAGAAGTCCCAAGTATGTAAAAATGCATTTTAAAATGTTGACTGCAACTGCGGCAAACATCCGAATGTATACCCCGAAAACCGGGATTTTTCCGTACAGAGTGACCTTTAAGAATAAAATTAGTCTTAGTATTCAATATCCAAAAATGTAATTGAGAAAGAAGAATCTACACAACTGCAAAAATTGCAGAGAACCTATGCATTTATCAATTACCTGAATTGTCCAGCCGACAATGAGACAAACGGCTGCAAAATGATCGCGACCATCCACAAAGCTCTCGACTCCACATTCGGCCAGTGATAGTAAAGCAACCGAAGAGACTAACCCAATTTTGAAAATATAAATTATACATTACATTGCACCAACCTTAGAAATTTATTCGAAAGAGTTAAGAGGTTAAATCACCTAGTACCAGTTCCAACATATTTTCAATCTGAGCAATCAAATAAATCAAAAAATTAATAACGGGTCAAAATATTTCTTCCCGGTTTCATGTAATGGATGGACAATGCAGTAAAACTTGAGAAATTGAATGCAGAATTGTACCTGAACAACGTAATGAAGTGGTGCTTGGATTAATTGGACCTAAATGTTTAAAAAATAGGATATTGAAATATTATTGAATATATAGCCATGCATGTAATCATAATATATATATAACCATTTCTCGAACTCCAAGAGCAGCTGTGAGAACCCAGAGAATTGACCAGACGACGATATTTCTTGACGTATCCATACAGTGTACAGCTTTCTGCCGAGAAATTAGTGCGGCAGGTGCTCCTTCTGACCCAGAGTCCAGAAGTGTCGAATTATCGTTTTCTCCACCTGAACTGTCAGATTCATACTCCATGAAGATGACTGCCGTGAGAAAGGCCTGAGACAAAGCAAATGAATATTACTAGAAATTCTCTCATAGTGCGTTAGTGATTAGAGCGTGACTACAGGCACGAATGTAATGACAATAAAATTCGGATTTTAGATAACATTACAGCGGAATAAAACATGGGATAGAGAGAAATTTGAACTAATGATAATTTGTAGTCCGCAACATAAACAAATCGTACGAAATATGCGTTTGAGTCGAACGTCATTCCCTTTCGTCCACTCTGCTCTAAATCACATGAATTGGTCGTCCACACAAACAGTCTCTATAGAATCTCGAAATTTCTTGACAGTTTTTTTTCTTTGCAATGTGTGAGTTTAAAATTTAATGTTAGGAGTAGGCCTCAGTTGCAATGCCCTGCGCATAAGTCAAAGTCGTTTGAGAGATCTGTGAAATTTCAAGTGTATAAATTTTGGAATTCATTGCCTCGAAATGGGGAAAAAGATGTTGTCTGGTTGGAGTTGTCTATTATTGACCTGGTGAAATGCAGGCTACTAGAATTAAGACAATCTGACTTTGTATTTTATTAGTGACAAGTAATTTTAATTTCCCTGATAAAGCATGTCCCATAAATAGGGGCATAAAATTTGATCGGCTGCCATTTAAAATCTGGAGGGAATTAAATTTCGGGGGAAATAGTTCTGGAAAGCTCGCATCTCAGATATTTACTGGTCAAAAATTCAGGTCGAAATTCCTAAGAATAAAGAAATGATGCGAAAAGAAAAATAGGATTTTGAAAATCGTGTTGCGCACTACTATAAAAAAGTGAGTGGCTGGGACAAGATATCGACGGTTGAACATTTCAGTGTTGAAGGAAAGAGCAAAAAGACAATTTAA
>JAQGCM010000158.1:0-34392 GCA_034699705.1 Hymenaphorura dentifera
TTCGGCTTTGAGTCCAGTTTAATTTGTTACGCCCGCAACCTTCATCCGCGAAACTATCAAATATTTACACAATTTTTTAAAATTAAACTGAGAAATTGCACTTAATTTCTTATTACTGCTGCATTCTATAATCTTCTTAGGTTCATTTGATTGTTCATTTGAGCTTAATCAGGAAGGTGAATAGTGAATAGAAAGTAATGAAGCCGTGCTCAAGTCGAAATGCTTGGATCAAAAAAATGCGAAGGAGTGAAGTCTGCTACTGTTTCCTCATTCCCACACATATTTATCAGAAAATAAATTGGGTCCGTCAAAGGTTTGCCTCTGCCAGATCTTAGTTGTAAAATCAAGTAGCTGAAGGGTGATTAATTTCAACGTGTGTTGTTGCTCAAGATTGAAATGAAATGAGGGTTAAGAATAAGATGTGCATCATGGGTTGGATCAGGAACAATGGACAATAGAATATAGTTTAGGAACATGGGTTGTTGTCGAGTATAAAAGTAAGCCGAAAAAAACGAGTTGAACTAATCTGAAGATGAGTGGATGACAATAGGTACTGTAGAGATTAGATTAAAGGTAAGGATTCGGTTCAGGAATAAGGGCACACACAGAATTAAGTGGAAGTGCATGAAATTTAGTGCTCCCGCAAGCTCCAGTTGTTCTTTTGGGTTCAGGCTCGTTTTTGAGTTTGGAATTCCTGTACTCGGGAATTGGGATCTTGACTTCCAGTTTCTTGAGGAACTCATTTATGGAACAGGCGGGCTCGAACGCATGGTATGCTATATGTAGAAACGTTTTTTATTATCTTTTTATGAAAGTTTATTCTGGTCCGGTTTCGAGATGACTTCTTGTCGGAAGTACGGAAGTTGAAGAAAATCAGAAGACTAGAAACCGATGCTCTGTCGAGGATTACTGGAGTGACTGGATCTTGAGGTAGACAAGTGGAGGATGAGAGTGATTGAAATGTACTCAGAATTGGAGAGACATGACTGGCTAATTTATTTTCGGTGTCCAAGACAAACCAAAGCCGACTGTTTTTTCGGGCCTCCCAACATGTCACTCGTCCCAAAACTTTTACCGGCCCTCCGCTCTATTTTCCTCAGACATCCAATCCCACTGACGACAACTCAAGGGCGACTTGTGTCCACTCATCCACCAAACGTGCGACTTTTCGCATCCTTCCTTCCTTGTCACAACTACTTTGAACAATTAAATCGTTCCGAAAGCATATTATGGCCCGCATCTTATGGTCAAACACCGGTTAAGTAATCTAATCACTGAACCTCCTGTCATTTTTTTCAGTAAACCGTGCTCAAGGCAGCAGTATTGAGATATTCGATTTTTTGCCAAAATTGCCATGAGTTGTCGTCAGTCATCATCAATAAATGTATAATTTAAGGATGTGAAAGCTTCTACGATTATGCAACACAAATAAGAAACTCATTCCCAATTGTATCACCCGTGAAAGATTTCTGGCGGGCAAGGAGTTGATTGATGGATGGCGGATATTATATTTACTACAGAACTGTATTACAGCCTGAAGTTGAAGGGTTTAAATTATTGGTTGCCCATTTCGGCTGCCACATTTTGACAACTTGGACAAGAGTTGTGCCCCACCACGAGAGAATTATGGTTAAATGCCAATAGTGAAAAGCAATCTTATTCTTTTCGTAAAACCGAAATGTGCAAAAAGCGCTGCACTTTATACAACAATAAGTTGTAACTGAATTTTGTAAATAATTAGATTTGATTTTGCTGGCAGAGTAAGAAATTGAATTTGTTTAGCTCCACATTTTTTTGCATCGTCTTCGCAGCATATTTCTCTCCCCAATTCCAATCCGAAGGTAGCTATTATTTCGTGCAAGCATTATATCTAATAAACCTTTGATCACACTAGAGATTCAACAAAGGCACAAGTCGTGCCGAAAAACATGATCCTTTGGTCTGATCAGACGCCAATGAGCAAAAACAAACTTCAAACTTGAGTTGATTGCATTGTAATTGTGACGTTATAACAAATCAGGGTCTAATTTTGAGCAAGTTTGTAATATCTGATTTGTATGCAGAAAGGGGTCTTGAACCAATGGAAGTTATGGAAGTACAACTTATTGTTCCTCAAACAGTTGGATCTCATACTGTGATATTGTATTGGTTGAAAATAAAACATAATCTGTCCAAGGATTCAGTCTACAACAATGCCCATTCTGCGGTAATTGTACTGACCCATATTTTCATTTAGGATGGTGCATACATATCCTCATTCTTTAAGACGTTCATTATGTTAAATATTTTCCAAGGAAAAGTTTAGACGGAAATGTCGCTGGCTACTGGAAACCTGATATTATTTTTTAAACTCGCATTAGCCATATTTTTGCTGCACTTAATGTGAGAACATGAAGTTCCGACTTTGAAAGCAAATTCAATATTTAAAGAGGAAGACCCACAAAGAACAAAGTAAAGTAAATAAAGTGTACACTGAAGGTATAAGAAATATGGCGAACAACTGTGGTTATACGAAGTGGCAGCGGTTCCCAAAACACAAATGTATTTGATTTTTTCTATGCATTGGATTTCTAAAGTAAAAAATAAAATCGAACATTGTGGAAAACTCGTGGACAAATGGAAAATCACTTTTCAAACATTTATGTATTGAGAAATTTCCTGGAGAAAGTATTTTTAGGCTAATCCACACTTAGCACTGTTGAAATTTCTTTCAAAATATTCCTTAATTATTTAGTTTAATATTACACAAATGCACACTTAGTTCTAGAATGGCAATCTGATACCATTCAGGAACCTATAAAAAGTAAGAAAAATGGATTTTGATAAATAAATGACTTGGAATTAAGAGAACGTTGAGTGCTGTGCTGTGCTGGTCTGCGAGGGGGAAAGCATGGCGTTGAGAGCTTCCATTTTAAGGTCTTTTTATTATTACGTGAACAAAAAAAAGCAGAAGGATCGGATGTTTGAGTTGATAACTCTTAATAACGCAGCTTGTCTTTGTTGTGGGAAAAGGGCATAACTTGGCATAACTCATACATAATTTTTGGTACGTCCGTGAATATGTGCAATGAGAATAATTAGATAACGTGAGTCAGTAGTCAGTCTTCAAAACAGAAATTTCATGGTTTGACGGCCTCAAGTCGTTGAAAAGAACTAAACACCTACTAACTCATCAACTCTCAACTTCTAATTCAACTGGAGCAGAAGGAAGAACATGTAGTCATTAAGATGCGGCGCAAAAAAAACTACAGAGTTTTCAAATTTTCATAAAATAATTGGTAGTATTTTTTGTTGAGAAATCCTTCGACTGTAACTTTTCACGCCTACAATGCCAAATATAGTAATTAATTGCTGAGCAAAAATTCAGAATGTGTACTACGCATCCCTTCAAATATTCCTTCATGTGGAAAATAGTAACTTTCAGCCATTAAACAAGCACACTTTGCAGTTTGGAGTGCAGTGCTGTCAGAAATCCTTTGGGTTTACCTGTTTGACAGTAAAAGATTCGTCTCTGAAGGGAGAATGAACAAATTGGATTTCAAGTTCACACCTTGATTTGCATTCGTCTTGATAGAGGTGACGGGTGAAACGAGAGCAAGTTAATTATTCCAAATTGAATAAATGCTTTGGCCGCGAGTTAAGGATCTGTCAAGTCAAGTCCTGCCCTGCCTCTCTCGGCCACCCTGACCCTAATAAACTACAGCACGCTGTGTTGGTAAAGTTTGATAATCAAAACAAAACAAGATCCTCACGTCTGCAATGTCATATTTTGCATTAATTGCCGTTTCACCCTCTCCCTCTATCAAATAAAATAGTTGTCTATTATCCGAGTGCCAAGTCATTCAGTTTGCGATGTGTCATCATTATGGTGGGAATGATTGCAGGGATTTTGTGGAAAAACAGAAATCTTTGGTCTTTAACACTTAAACTTGTTTTTGTATCTCATCTCTTGTGTTTTTGTTCGGTTTGGTCCAAGACGATGACTCGAGTACTCGAGTCCACTTACCTGAGTTTATGTTGGCAAAGCAATAACTACACTCTGAGTGCAAGGAAAGCAGTGGAGCGATTCATGAGTTGTTAGCCTTATAGCACATAAGCGCCCAACCCTTCCTATTCCTACTTTTCTTTACATTTACGGATGGGTTTGAATTTCTGGTTGAATTTGAGTCATTTAATGTGGCCAGGAACGGTCGGAGGTTCCCGAAATTTACTGCAGACGGTGTAAATCCGCTGGTGGGGGTAAAACTCCATAATTGTGAAATGGCGCTAGTAAATTTTGTTGTGACACGAGAAGGAGTCGTAACATGGAGCATTGAACATTCGTCTCATTTCTAGAAAATGTGAGGGAGTTGTTCTTATGTATGGGTTAAGAAAAGAAAATGACCTGTCCGAAAACCTTACATGTCCATGAATATTGTAAATTCATGAAAGTCTAGCAGCATTCTATCGAAACACATTTTATCTGGCTTAAGAGAACGGGTGAGTTTGAGTTGAGAAGTGAAGGAGAACAAGTTGATTTCATTAGGAGAGATGCTAAAAGAATCAGCTTGCGTGTGAGACGAAGACGCAACCCATGCAATCTTCAACTTTGGTGGCAACCACTCTTAACACCGAATCAACTCGAGTCCCGGTGCCGCCTGATAAGGTGACCTGTAATTTCCTTAAATACCTCTCTCATGCAATCATATTATTTATTCTATACTCAAAGCCTAAGCAGCCCTTAATTGATCACTTGCTATGTTCTTTCAGCTACTTTTTCATTTTCGATACTCGACCAAACACTACAACAACATGCTTCTGAAACAATCATAACTTTTTCCAGCTGCACAGCACAGGCTCTGGATATGACCCCACCTGGCCCCGCCCACCTTTCCTCTACCAATCTTTATTATTCTTCGACTAGGAACAATCGCAACGCACAGCACAACTGCTCCGCAGTCGAATCATCAAAATACCGAATCTCACAAACTAAAACCCACAGCAATGGAGTCGGACGGAATACATAATAATGTGATGCCATATGCTTTGTGAGCCCTCCATGAAATCGCACCCACACACACGTAGTCTAAAACTTCATTCTGACGAAACAACATAATTTAGAGAATTGATCTCGAGGAGAGGAGAATACCTCCTTTGCATGCAAGTGACTCAACTTAAGGACCACCCAACCAGGCATGGGCATCATGAAAATCAAAGGACTATAAGCACTTAAGTGCCTCGTGTTTCTCAACCTCATTCTAGTCGTTTGGAGAAAGCAGCTAATCTGGTACTAAGGACCCGCCATTGTAGGCAATAGGCATCTGTCCTCTCCACACAGTGAAAGTTATAGGCCTTATTCAGTATTGTAATAATTCACTCTCTGCTCATTAATTTTATTATGATATGGAAATTCCCAAAAAAAACGGCACAAAACCCGAGCAGAGGTATTTAGGGCCTAGTAAAAGTTATAAATTTTTTTGAACTGATTACAACTGTTGGCTGTCGTAATTGGTGAGCGCATGAGGGACGGACATTGTACTTTAGGCAGTAATATGAAAAATGTACTCTTGACCTTGTCTTGGCCACAAGTGTTATTGACCAGATGATTTGCGCTCACAGTCTGTCTGTCTCTTGAATGCGAACTTGAAGAGATGTATAGATAATTGTGCGAGTAAATTAGTGCTTGGTTATTACTCCTTGGCAAAAGAAAGAAAGGTGGTAGAGCATGATTTAAATGATGCTTTGATCCACCCTTCGGACATAAGATTATCTAATCTCTTTTTCTCGAGAGCAAATCATAGACTTGAACTTATTCGCTAGACTTTGCCATTCCAATGTTACGCTAGTGGTATTGGTGAAGGAAATGGCAAGGCAAAGCAAAGAACAGCTGGCATGGAGCAGGCTTATCACTTCACGTTCATCTCACTGCACTGTGTGGAAGAATCGAACCAATTTAGGTTGAGTTGTTTTGATATGATTATTATGTGAGACGTCCAAGAAGAATCTGATTAATTGAAAGTCATGACTTATGAGACTATAATGGATTTCCTTTTTTAAATGGAATGAGATGATACCCTATTGTTCTGGTCTACGTCCTCAATAAAAACTCAATCAGTTGGAGAGGCTGGACGGACGTACGTTGAGTTGACCTCTGTGGAATCCCGTGTCTCTCTTAGCAGGTAACCAGAGTCAATCATCGATTCCAATGAAGCAATTCCCCGTCACTTAATAACTTTGCATGTTGACGCAATTGATGTGCTCATCCAATACAAAAAGACTTGATGAGGATGAGATGGACCCTACGTAAGGGAATACTGTATGGGATTCAATTCATGTATTCATGATTTGAAGTGGACTGCATGAGAACACATTTTTTGTTCGTTTCTGAGAGGTTCACATGCATGTAATTATGTGCTGTAATATCGTATCGATAGTTCGAAATTGAGAGCCCACCAAAAGCGTAACTCAAGTCGAAAAGTCCAAGAGAAAATCCTCTCTCAGGAAATTAACTGTGGCTAAGGCTATTTTCTTAATGTATTTCGTGATATCACTGTCATTCGGCAGATGAGCTGAGTTGCATGCACGAAATAAAATGAATTGAAATCCGAATCCATCCGTGGGACGGATGGACACATGCAACTCCCCATTATTATTTTGTGACATATTCAATCATTGTGACCAACTGAACACAACACAATTGATTTCTTGAGCACTACGTAATAGGTTTACCTGCCATTCCATCCAACCTCGATCTATACAACTAATTACGGGTGATGCAACGCAATTCAAGTCGTATGGATTATGGAATGGATTCGGTCATTCGGTGAATTACAATGTTCTATATGCGTAGTAGGTCACACTCACACTGTCCCCTCCAAAACAATTCTTCATTGTTACAAACGAATTTGGAAAAATGAATAACTTATAAAAAATTATTTCAGAAATAGCGATTAATTAATTCCAACCGTTCGTATAATTTTTGAGAAAATTTGAAGCTGGTCTTTTTCTGCTGACTTCTACGAAATTGAGTGGAACTATTATTTTGTGCTCATAATTAATCCAGCTCCCTTTCCCGTTATCGCCATGCACCGCACACGAGGAAATGATGGAATTATTAACCTTGTTATCATTTCTGTTTTTGGATATCTTATAATTACGAATTTGAAAAGGAATGATTAGAGTGGTAGTAAAAACAAGTGGAATTGTTGAATACCGTTAAGACAGGAGTTGTGAGTCGGCAATTTAGTTTTTATTTGTATATGAGTGGTTGAGGTGGGCGATCTATTTTTCCCTTATTTGCCTTAAGTATGATTAGGGGCCCTTTGTCTCGCTAAGTAAGTATCTCTTATCTGTTTTTCTCCAATGATTAGTCGAGTCTTCTCGACTCGACTAAACTCAACTCAACTCAACTCTTTCATTGCATTCAATTCCATCGCACACACCAACCCTTTTTTTCCAACTAAGGAAAATGACTATATTTTAAGGTTAACCAGGCATTCATAAAGTGGATTATGTTGTACACCCACCGGTCCTTCTCTCTCGGCTTTATGCGGCTTCTCTGGGCATTTCAAGTCTAATACATTTACAGTCCACTTGATTTCCTTAGATTAAAGCTTTATGAAGTAAATAAAGAGCTTCTTCATGTCTATCGGCTCGTCTTTGTTATTCGGGTGTAGCCACTTAATACAAAGAACTCCAGAAATTTCATGAGCTCACAAAACAAACACCCATCCATCCAAATGACTCTGAATCATATTCATAACTTTTCTTTTGCCCCAAATTGGCACAAGTAAGAAAAAAATTCAGGATAATTTTGCTCTAGCGATTCCACCCTCATGACTTTAAATGTATTCTCTCTGAAGTGAACAAAGATGGATTTGCCCAATTTCCTAACGAAAGAACCGTCAAGTTTGAGTTTGAGAAGAAAATCCGAGCATTTATTTGGAGACAGGTGAATTGGAGGTTGTACGTGAACCCACATGTAGTAACCATTAGTCTGACATCTTCTTTATTGCGTGTTTCTTAACTAGCACAAGAAAGGGTGGGTTCTCTATACTTTGTCTTTCACAGTGACAGATGAGCCAATTAACGGAAGTCCAAGACTTGTGTGATCTTGGGAAAAATTCTAAGAAGACAAGCCCCGACATGAAGATAACTCTGGAAAAGCATGTTTTCCAAACTCAAATCTAATAGGTTCAAATTCAAATTGGTCAACATATTTAAGGGCTTCTGAGTAAGCCTTGTTGTAAAAGGGTTGGAATGAGAGTAGACCGTATCTATTTTGGGGAGGAAGAAATAAAAATGGCAGAGTTTGACGTGGGTCCTCGTAAAATGAAGTGATGAGTTGGGTTCAGTTGTTGGAATGAAAGACATATGTTTCCATGTCGAGTGTACATTTTGGAATCCGGCAATAATTCCTGTGTATCCTTTTGACTAAAATGTAGTACCGGGAGTAACATGGATTCTGTCAGGAGGTGGATGCCTCTTCCTCTATTCTATGACCCTATTGTTTTAGACACAAATTTTGGAATAGGATGAGAAATCTTGATAAATTAGTCTCAAAACATTGAACATTTCTGTTACTACTCCCTCGAACGAACGTACCCATCCATTGAATTTATCTCTCACGAAAATAGATAAAGGAGAGGAGACTTTTTTTTAGTGATCATATGTGTTCAACCCAAAAGGACATATGCTTTTTAATGAGGATGAAAGAAGACTAAAAATGTAATTCACTCTTGTTTTCAAGAAACAAGTCCTCTGGTCGAGTTTGGACCTGGCCGGCTACTCAAAAGATGAAGACAAGTCGAATTGAAAAACGCTCATGTCCATGTCATGTTGGTCGGTCGGATCAACTCAAACAAGTCAAGTCGTTACCTACTTCCCAAATTTTTAGATCTTGTCAATTGTATCTCTGACTTCTTCTTTTACAACTCCATGTCCATGTCCACAAGTTGCCTAACCCTATCTTTACATGCCGCCGTCTTTGTGAATAAAGATACTGACGACAAATGCTTCTGTGTTGTCTTGTTGTCGTACGAGAAAGCAAAATGTCAAGTCGTCATTAGAAAAATGCACCCTTAAACATGTCCACCACATCTACATCTATCCATCGGTCGGTCTCTGAGCCCCAGCCCAGCTTACTTACGCACGTAATACATATTTATTATAAAATTTAAAAGTTCTTCTGACATTTATGTTTTAAACATCTCGTCGTCCTCATCCTCATCAGGGATTGACTATGATTGAGAAATTGAGATGTGGGGACTGGATAAGCAGACTGTAAAGAATGAACATTCCCTTTTCTTTGATAATGTAATTAATATACGTCGTTTGAAACGCAGTTCCTAATTATACAATCCTCTAAGAAATGAAATAATGGAAAATGAGATGAAAGAGAAAGGATGACTATTTTTATGTCAATTATGGATTCAGGACACGTTTCTACTAAATATTAGCCTTCCAATTTTATTCATGGACGGACGGCGGCTTGCTCGCAACGCAACGTTGCAACTAGTTGGGTTTGGGGCGACTCAGCTCAGACGACCACCTCTGCATTTATTATTTATTTTTATATGATATAATGGAATGTAATGTATTTGTGATGTAATCTGTCACGGACGGAAATAAATATTGAATGCTTGCATGATGTGCTTAGTCAAATGAAAACTATCATCTTGGATTCAAAACAAGGCATTAACATCAAACATGTATCTTTGGAACTATTGGAACATTGCATTGAAAGATGAGCTAAAAAAAAGCTTGAAGGATGCACATGCACAAATCTCGAATCAAGCGATGAGACGGGACATGGGATCTCAAAGTTGATATCGAAATCGAATAAAGTCTGGTTGATGGTTCAGTGTGCCTGTGTGTCATGTTTGCCTAGATTCTCAAATTAAATGTCAGTTCAAATTGCCGCAAGTGGTGAATTTAATTACTGGTCTCGTGTGTGTTTATATAATTACACATTCCAATGGGGAAGGAAGGTGAGCTCAGTTTTATCCCGGGTTCCTTGTCATTACTACCCGCAACTCGGCAAATACAAGCACAAACTATGAGTTTGTCCTCCAGCCTTCAATTAACATCTGAGTTGTTGAGAGCTCCTCCACTATAATAAAAACAATTGATATATTACCACCAAATTCGGTAGCTCGAGGGAAACTCGGGAATGACCGCATTTTCTTCTTCACCAGCCCGAATTAACAAAAGTAAAAGTTAAGCGAACGTTCAGAAAATGGTGATGCATAGCAAATACGCCAAACGCCATCATATAGCAAAATCTTATATTCTCCTGTCAAAATGTATGCTTGAACCTATTTAAATGCTTGAATGCTTGCTGCTCCTGTTATTAAGAGGATATCCAACATATAATTTTGATTTCTAATAAGAAATATTTTTAATGGAGATAATGGAAATTAATTACTTATCACAACTAAGAAACTGGACTACACTAAAAATAAAAATATACCTTCAATCATTTGAGTCTGTTTCTTTTCTAAAAAAAGATTTGAATATGTTAGTTGCTTGAAGTTGAAATGTCTTAGCTGATCTGCTCTCTGATGGCTGCTCCGTGTGTTCAAGGGAAGCCTAGAAAACGAATTGAGACCTCTTTGTTGCCACTATTGAGTATTGAGTAGTCAAAATAACTCGATTTCGTGCTGATCTCTGTCCAGAGGTCTGAATTTAATGAAGCTTCGTTCAACTTTTTTTTTGCTGATTATTAGTTTTAAAGATATAGACTCGACAGCAAAGGTAATATTTGTTTTTACGAGCTAACTGAGAAACTGCTGCTCTACTCTGTGGTGGTGAAGCACGAGGAGGAACCGTGAAGATGTTCGTGTCAAGAGATTGGACCACCCTGTTTTCCAGTTAACATCGCCAAGACTCCTTGGATCTGCTCACCCGACGCTAGGATATCTTTTCAAAATGCTAGCACTAGATTCATTGGCTTGTCCAAAAACCTCATTTTAAAACTGCTCAAATGCCCACATGTGATGTGAGTCTGCAACTTGCATCTTCATTCCATTTCAACACCGAGTCAATTAGTCATTCTGAGGGACATTCACTTATAACAAAATGAAAAACTCCGAAGAATCTTCTTCTTTTCTTTTCCTTTTTTTGATTTTCAAAATGGAATGCCACCACAAGGCGCTCCTCGTCTATGACAAGCCAAGCCATAATTTCTCTTTCCTTCAGTTTTTATTCTCCGGTTTAGACCATAGGTTCTCAATTCTCTAGAATTGAACTGCCCCTCAGACTCGACTAGACAGAGACAGACTCCCATTCAATTTCCTATTAATTAGTTCTTCGTGAGGATTTTTCGGTTTCATTTGCCACCGGAGGAGTCAACTCATGAGTCATGAACATAACCACGTTCTTAGCTATCTCTGCCTTCTACCCACGGAAAATCCTCCTTTCATTTCAACGGCATCATTATTGATATGATGGATGGATGGAACTCCTAACATAATTTTCCCCAGACTGAACTACTACTACAACAATCATTTTGACTAAAGGAGTGTTTCTGTTTACTTTTCTAAAGGCTTAAACTAATAACCAAGCCCAGAATTGAAAACAAGGCGCTAGCTGCTGCTGCTACTTACTTCTGATGTGGTTGAACTACCTGGCGAAAAATTTGACTCTTTGAACACTCTAGAAAAAACAGAGTCGGTTATAATAAAAGTGAGACTCTCCGTAAAACAAAGTAGTATTTAATTAGCAGGGAAGAGAAACCTGCTCTACTGGTCAAGCCAGTCAGTCGTTCATGAGAAGGCCAATCATCTAACATAAATTCTCGTCTACCTTGGCGCAAAGTGTTATATTACCAGACTAAAAGTGAATTTATTTTAATTAATTAACGTGTACAATTATTTTAGCGTTTATCTATCATTTGAAGTCCAACACATTTTCAATTTATATTTCTTTCACGAAATTATTTTTAATGGAGTCGAGCTAGCTGCTTCTAACGGCCTGCGTATGTTGCTCACATTGATGAATTAATTAATTTGAGTGAAGCCATAAATAATTGTCAAAAACTGAGTATCACGCATTCATGTTTTATGAGCGGATGGACAGGGTGAGGAGGGACTTTTGTGCTGCCAGAATTGCTTTTCTAGTCTCCTCTCCCATATACGAACTACGTCTAGTCTAGTCCTCTCTTCTAGTCTAGTCTTATTTCCTTTTCCGGGTATTTCGTGCCAAAGGAAAAGATTTTTGCCGAGGAGGAGAAAAGCGATGAGATCATGGAGGAACAATGTGTGTTGGTTGGTGCCGAGGCTCTCTCACGAAGGGTGAGTCTTTTCTCACCGAAAAGTGCATCTGAAGATAGATTCTTTTCCATCTAGTATTCTCATGCAATGCACCAGGATCGGATGAATTCAACGTTAGTGAGTGTAGACATGGCAGCGACGGTATCCTCCTCATGCAATATAAATATAAAATGCAACTTTTGGGAAAAACAGAGAGCCCAGGACAGGGATAGGAAGACTAGGAGTCTAGATAGGAGCTAGGACTGGTAGAACTTTTATGCAACCCATGCATGCACGGGACAATGCACACCCAAAAAGCAATATTGCTTTATTGCAACTTTTCCCTATTCTCATGATAATTTTCTCTTTTGCTTTTTCCTTTCTTTCCTTGCCTTTCCAGCAGCAGTCGGCACTCGTCATTTGCCATAGATCATGTCCATGCAACACACGCACTCATGCACCCATCGACCTCCTCTCTTTCTCTCGCTCTATCCGCACTCATAACTAACAATGCCAATAAATGCATATTTGGATATTTCCTCCCAGTTCACAGTTTCATCAGCACCACCGACTTCAGACATATATTTCACTGCTGAAAGCTCAGGAACTAATATATTGTATTTCGGTGCTCCACGGAAGAATGTCCGATGAATTCTTGTCGTAATCAAATTATTTGTAGGGGTCACGGTCATGAATGTTTAGAGTACAACTACAATTATCCGAGCTCAAATATTTTGACAAGGAGGACGCATGATTGGATACGATCAAAATTCTCGGAAGGGTCTTCCAAACGATTGGAAATTCTTGGGAAGAAAGCAGGAGAAATATTCAAAAGTTTTTAAGCAATGTTGTATAGAATTATGATTTTCTCTGCAAAGTTCTTGCCACGCAAACCAGACAAATGCAAAGATTGCAGATAAAGTATGTGGCAGATTAGATTCCAAACAATTAAAATGAAAAAATAAATACTTGCGCATACAATAAAATTATACAAAACGGTCATTGGGTGAGATGTAGTGAGCGAACAGGGGGTAAAATAAGTGAGAGTGAGTTGTGACAAGTAGAGGAACTAGGCTCTGAAAGTTCTGACTGCTAAAAACTCCTGTTCATGTGAATTTTGAGTGAGTATTCGGGGCGATGAGTGGCCCATTGTCATGTCATCAGATCCTAGTTCGGAGAGTTCGAATCCCTCTGTGTATATTTGTATTACATTGTTGAAGAGTTGAGAGTTGGGTTAGGGAGATTAGGATTGATTTGAGTCCATTGTGGTTGCTTACAGAGCATGGAGTGAGGCAGTCGGCGGCAGGGAAAGGATGACACAAGAGAAAGTATCCCAACACAGGATGACATTGCTAATTTTTCATGAACAGGGATTTTTTATGTCTCCGTCATCCCCGGACCAGTCAGTCTTTTAATCTCCAGGACCCGGGACCAAGTACAACGGCGGTAGGTTCGGATTTCATGGTGGTTGGTGAATGAATTGAGTGTGAACTCATGGAGAACCTAAGGAGGCTGACAGGGCACGGATGTGATCTGGCGACTTTATATTACCAATCCGAAACACCAACAGGAGCAGGGTGTATCGCAGAAAAACACATTTATGCTTTGAATTTTGAAACTTTGTTTTTATGACCCTTTAGAATATTCTTGAATAGTACACACAACGGATTAAATATCAGTATTCCGTCCAATGCCGAGTTGAACTGTTGCGATGTACTTTTAGAATGACCGAATATTAATGTGGGAACACCCTGAACCAAAATGGAACGAAGGAAGTGAAGAAATGGGAATAGCGGCGGTTGGGAACTTTAGTTTGTCGTCGTTACGGATGCCGGAAGTGAGGAATTGATGGCGAACACGCGCTGGTTGAGTGCTGTGTGGCATTTTTGGGAGCTCAGACTAAAGTCCTTCTCTAAGCCCTTGTCATCGACTCTTGGACTCACACTGACTTTCGCACGCGTCTCTAATTAGTTGCGATCCATTATGCTAATCACTACCTTTTTGTTGTACTCAACTCAAAATCTATTCCATTCAATCCAGACCACTCAGCTTTCTTCACTCCATCAGATTTATTACTCTTTTCCCCATAATCTGTCCCTCTTTGCTAGCGACTTTTTTTGAATCTCTCTATTCGGCGACTATCACACTTCCGAAACTCAAACGTTCCACGGTCATATTCATCATACCAGCCAACAACGGTAGCATTTAGCATTATGTAATTAATGCGCAACGCACTTACAAACTTCATGACTTCATGCTATCGGCCGATTTAATCTGGCTTTCCCGGCTAAGGGTTACATGTATGAAGGAATAATTAGAAGCTCATTGCATAAAAATATTTGAAATAATACATTCATTTATTACGGCTAGTCAAATCTTAATGTTAGCCTGTAACGAATTTTAAGTAGTTTGTCACATTTAATCCTTTTTAGCAGTTAGCAGCACATCTACCCTGAAATCTTCAATAAAAAAATGTTAGAATTTTTATGCTGAGATTTGCAGAGGGCGAATGTCATCAATGAGTTGCTAATTTATTTATAGAGAAGGTACTCTGAACCGGATTCTTATTTTACTCACATCATGATTGAGGTTAGAACGTGAAATGTTAACTTTTATTTACTTACATTTTATCGCACCGTTGGGCTGGTTCAAATAAGCAAACCTTACTCGCGCCGATGAGATAGTTCGGATTAGACAACGGACTTACAGAATGAATTTAACGTCGAAATGAGTCCTAGGCTTACTCAATAATGGAACAAATTTCGACCCGTGAAATTCACTCGATTTGGATTCGAACGTTTCCTGAATGCCCGGCAAAAACCAGAGAAACGGATGCTTGAAATTCCCGTTCTGCCTTACATGAAATAAAATGAATGTATTATTGGACGTTGGCTATAGAAAAGCCGTCGGAAACAAGTTCAAATAGACTTAGGCAGACGTGTTTTCCCTAGAAGTCTCTGTTACGCCCAAATGTTGTGCTGTTATTTGATAGTTTAGGCGATCCGTCAATTATTCAGTGCTTCAATTCCCAGGCAGTTCTTCTGGCTATCTGTTTACTAAACCCTGTCCACTAAATATGCACGTTTTGTCCAAAAATCCTTTCTAATCCATTTTACTTTATCTAGGGCTTTTCTTTACGTCCGAAGTCCGAACCTAATTGATTCTTTTCGTCATGTCACGTCAGGTCTCAGCCGACAACTGTCCGGCCCAAGTTTTGTGATGCGTATAAAATATTTTGTTTCTTCGTTACTGTCATCTACTTGAGAAATTAGACCGATCGACGTCATCTAAGATTTGTTTAAATTATTACTGAAGTATTATTAGCAAAAGCATCTGTCTTCAGATGTCAATTATTTCACAACATTTTATTACAGATTTGAAGGGTAAATACGACAAAATTACTCAATAGAAGACTTTAATATTTGAAAAAGCAGGGTTGGATGTTTTTTTGAGCTGAGCTAGAAATCCTCGAATCGGGATTTGAGTACAAATAGGGACGGGATAGATGTTTGAGTAAAAACAAAGTTGTTGCGTTTTGGGACTAGTCGAAAGAGAGTACGCGATTAGAGCGAAACTATCGATTTCCAATGTGATGTTACCCTTGTCTATTAGTTCTGCCGGGAGAACTGCTCCTCAACTGCACAATCTACAATTTCTACATTGCAGAGGACCACAGAGAGTATATTTTGTAAAACATTGTGAGTGAGCAGTAGTCGCGGAGGATGGGCGATCGAATGAGGACATAAACTTAAACTGCCCCCTTTGTTTACTGCTCAATTCGTTTCGGTGGTCATTCGACTGAAAGTGACCGGATCAAAGGGTTCGCAACTCGTATCTGTAGCTCCTATCCTTTCCGATCCTTAGCTATCCGAATATTCTACTAATTCCTCTTATTTTTCTAATTAAATCTTCTTTTCACTCAACGCCGTCCACTGTCAAGCTGAACAATGCAACCCGGGTCTCGGTTAGAGGAAGGGAATTTCGGGTTGTAATTGTAATTGTGTGTACATACTCTGGAAATACACAAAATGCTCTGCAAACTTGTCGGCTTATGCCTAATGGGTTTTCCATATAACCTCTTCTCTTCAGACACCGCCACTGTCCTAAGGTCAACTGAATAAATGATAACCCTTCCATCCCTCTGAGTCTCGTAAAAGCAATCATGTGAATAATTATCAGTTTAAATGCTTCAGCTTTAGCGTCAAAGGTCATTTTGGCGGATGCAACTGTGTTCATTTTAGTTGAAAAGTCACTTATATCGTCAACTAAACTTGCTCCTTCTCCTCACATCCGCTGTCGTAAATTCTTTTGAAGTTGCCGATGACCTGCAAATCGAATCTGTTCCAAAATAAAAATTGGCAAGCTAAACGTATGTAGAGTTGGGAAATAGTATGGGGTTATTTTTCTTTAAGAATTCCGAGAAAATAACGCATGCTTCAATTTGCGTCATAATTAATCAAGATCACGATAGAGGTATGAGATGTTACGAGTCCTACTCCAATACAGTAAACCACAGTACATCATGTCAGGGGTTAATTGGAAGGAAATTAAAATTATTAAAAATTAGAGGGCTAATTAACGATTAATTAATTAAATCCAAATTGTAAAATAGCCTAGTGCTAAGTTCAGAATGCTAATGCTAACCGTGGAGCTGCGATGCAGTTGACAATATAGAACCAGCCGAAGAATATGCTTGACGGCTGGATGGATTCCTTGACCAAGATTGTCAGAAAGGAATAGATTTCAGGCGAGATCATTTCTAAATCCATTACGATTGGCGGCGATTAGATGAGAATTAATTTTAATTTACCAGAAATTAAAGTTGAATTAAGCACAATTAGTTTATGTCCGCCAATTAGCGCACTACAGGTAAATCCTACAGATCGGGATTTATCGTGGTTTGCGCCTTTGAAGTAGGGCACATGTCTTGTACTACTCACAATGTGTACACTTGGTGTATTGAATTGACGCAACCAGCGAGGGTTATTTTGGTTCGAAATTGCGTACACGTTGTTTATTCATTCCATTTTGCAGATGTCTGGGGAAGTCGGTTGAATTTGTTGTACCTATGCAGGTGATATTTCGCAACTTTGCGAATGGATGAAGTTCATGAGCCAGCAGCGAGCCGTGAGGCGAGTTAAGTGCTCCAGACAAATGTGAACCTTAAGCATCTGCCCGCTGCTGGTCGGACTTTCCCAAATAATTTGCAAAACCCGCAAAAAATATTCATTTGTTAGATTTAAATATTTATTTATATATTTATTTATTTATTAATAATTATATATATGGCATTCAAAATTCTTTTATTTTGGTTTAAAGAAAAGGTAAATTGTACCCGGGTAAGTGCAGTGTTGCTTGGCTTGGAGCAACGCGGCCTGTCGGGCTTAACAGATGAAACCTTTTGTGCACATGCAAGTGAAAGTCCAGAATGGTTGCTTTCTTTGCGATTGACCAAGTTGATACAGCATGCACTAGATCCTCCGACCGTCTCCAATTAGCTAACGCAGCTCCTCTTCTGCACTTGATGCATTTAAAATATAACTGGCATAAATGCTCCCAAATTTAAAAATGATAAATTCTTCTACAATTCAACGATAAATTTCAAATACAATAAAAGATGAAGCGTGATAAAGCCGTGAATTGAACTGAAGAAGGATGGCCCTAATTGTTGTCTTGGGGCAAAGCTCATGAGTGACCTGAGCTCGTCTACCCTACCCACCGGCGAACAAGCCTAAGCTGTGTTGTGTGATTGCATGACGAGAAAGAAGGCAGGAAACTTCATATCAAAAAGTAGCAAAAGTCCCTCAGAGTAAAATTCTCTCTGCTCTGCTCCCATTGTCCAACGAAATCGAAGAGGAAGTAGAAAATTATCATCAGAACCTGCGAAAATTTTTCTCCTCGACTATATTTTGTGTTCCACAACTCAGCTCAACTCGACATCTCATGAAATGTGAAACAAATTACCTTCCATTAGACATTTTCTTGTCTCTGATTCGAGCAGAGATATGTCATTTTGGAGACCATGGTTGTCGCTGTTCCTGCTTTCCCTTCAATCGCTCTCGCATGCAATGCGTTATGTTCTACTCTTTCTGTTGACTTTTGAGTTTTTGTTGATATCATTTGGACGAAGCCATGCATGTCATGAACCTGGAATATAGTAGTCGTTCGTAGCCAGCTAGAGTGGAATGGTAGTCGTGCTTCAAGTTGGACACAAAGTTGCATGCCATGTCGTGACGTGACATTTTGAATGAGTACAGAAGAGAACCCTGCCCTCTTAAGCCGCCATCATACCTTCAAATCCAATCCATGGCCACACCTACACTAATAAAATATATCGCCCCGCTTTTACCTGGTTCAAAATGTGTCCTAGCAGCCACATTCACTCATTCATCCTAAATCCTAATCCTAACGCTAAAGTTTTCAGTTCTCAAACCTCAGATTTAACATAAAGACGTGGACTACCACATTATGCAGTGCAGAAAGAACCCGGCAATTTGACCCAAACATTTGATACTTTGTGCCGAAACATAATATGCTTGCTCCATTGCAATATGATCTGGCAGTTGAGCAAAAATACAATTCAACTTATGCGGTAGAGGATTGAATGTTATTTTGAAAATATTTATAGTTTAAGGAAAGTGAATTTCTTGTTCTTCACAATCGCCATAGTCGTCGTTGGAGATACTGTCATTGCGGTTGTAGTAGGGAAGTTGCATGTGGACGGGAGTTATTGTTCGTCCGGTCCTTGACACGCATGACAGACAGATACCAGAAACTAATTTGTTCCCGATTTTTTTTCTCTGAATGTGGTTAAGTTTTTGAATGAGGGAGTAATTTGTCAAGTCACACATTTGAGACAGGTTGTTGTTGCATGGTTTTGATCAGTAGAAGTCCCTCCCAACAAATTAGCAAGAAGACATGAAAATAATCCATGTCATGTCGTGCATTTGGTCTCGCGGATGAATGTCGTTTCGTGTTGTCCCTGTTTTTGTGTGAGCGTTTCATGACTGCGCTACGGGTAAGCAAAGGCGAGCGTTAACTTTGTAGATCGCACTCTTGTAGCCTCTCGTGCTTTTAGAAATTGAGCCGAACTTAAACTAGTACTTATATCAGTTATATAGTTATATTCTCGATAATTTGATGACAATCCGTGTTTTAGTCTCTCAGGCAAAGGCCATGTGTTCACGTTGTTGAATAGCGTTTGAGGACAGGGCAGGACATTCAAGACCAGGATAACCATAACCACAAGTCTCATTTGTGTGAATTTGTTTTCAGCCGACCAGGTGGAGGAGGTAGTAGTAATTCATGGATTTCATGAAATGGAAAAACGTGAGAGATGACGATGACGAGAAGTGACGTTTTGGGCTTTGGTCTTGAATTGAACGGATACCACAAAACTATATTCTTCTGCATTCAAGTCTACCTGATGTTTAGAATTTATTGTGTAAGGGTTACCGTTTTTACCACAACAAAAACAACCCCAAAATTCAACGAACGCTACAAGCGAAACCCCTTCACTACATACAGCATTGCTCAGAGCATTAGATATAAAAAATTATAGTTGATTGTTGTACAGAGTTTCAAATTCATGTTTTTCAAAGAAATACAAAGAAAGGTGTGCAGGCATCCGATTCTATTTAAGAAATTAGGGTTGAAATAAGTCAACACTAGTAGAGGAAAATATATTGCTAAGCTAAGCTGTAGGACGAATTTGAATTGTGTTGTAATGAATTTTCCTCCATTCATGTTCGCTTTTAAAACAATAAAGGACATTAACATACTGGGCTGTTGAAAGTAAGAGGTGGGAAACCATTTAAGGACTTGGGTCAACTTAACAGCTCAGAAGTGTTCATTCAGAAGTTCCCTTTGTGTTTGAAACAATGGATTGGTTGATTGTAACTAATTTGCATTCTGATTTTAATTTCCTTTGCATCGCTAGACACTACTAGACAGAGAGCATTAGCATTTAGCGTTTATCAGCATTGGAGATCTTAAGTAAATGTGGCAAATGTGTGGACTGCATTGCAAAAATATGGCATGGACTAACACTCTGGATTTTGCGGTTGATAATGAGATGGGACGGGAGATGTGTAGTTTTCAAGTTGAGGAGGTGCGGGTACCGGTTGAACAAGAATTTTGTTAGAAATGAAGAGTGAATCTGATCTATCCATCATCCTTCGTTAAAAGTAAGGAAGAGTGTGAGAAGTTTGGGTTGTAATAAAACAAGGGTTATTATATTTATGGGGAAAAGGAGTGAATGGCTGCATTTACTTATTTATCACTTCAACTATGAAATGGTTTGGTTAGTTAACAGTAGTGGCTGGGTTCACTCAAATTCGTGCAGTCAGTCAGAAAGTCAGATGCTTAGATGTGCCTGCGTTTCATTGTTTCCTTTCTGACGGTCTGAGTGGTCCAAGTCTAACTAAATTGACTGACTGTTGGAGAACAGTAATGAGAAGGACGTGAGATGGATGCAATCCAAAAAAGATCGCCATGCAACGCAACCACCAGTCAACTCAAAACAAATATTTCGACGTGGAAGGTGTGCCCCAAAAATCAACACCCATAATCATCCGGTCTTGAATTAACAACTGTAATCAAGTCAAATTTTATAAGGCCTTATGGTCCGCTCTCCTTTAGATTTCCACCAGGTAAGTCCAAGACCACCGGGGATGGCTTCTTATGTGGTTCTTCAAACAGGGATACTCTTCCCCTGAAGGGGGAAGGGGGGAAGTGATGAAAAAAAGAAAAATATGTGCACCAGGCGGAGTTGAATGACAGCTCTTAGCTCTGCTCACCTTCTTCTCTTCAGACAACTCTCATTTCTTGGCAATAATGACTTGATAAAATTAGAACATTATTGCGGGCACGGCAGGATGCAGGGGTGGGGTCAAATGTGAAACAAAGTAATTTTTTGGTTAACCTCAAATCTTTCAATCCAATCGTTTTTAGGAATCATTACAAAATTTTGAATATGTTTAGTAAGGCAGACGAAATGAAGGTGTGTCGTTTTAATTTGGTAGTTATTTGAACTAAACATTAAATTATTTTTAATGGGAAGTATCGTTGTCGGGAGGCTCAATTACTTGGCTTTAGTCGGCGCTAACTAGGAACAATTTTTTACAGATTCGGGCCCAAGATCTAATAGCCAAGACAGGCATATTATGCTGGTCCTTTATTTGATTTCAACTCTAGTCCACAGAAGTTAATGTTAAAGAAATGGTTGGCTAGTATGTTGCTCATGTTCAGCTCTGCGTGGATTAATTACTTGCGTCCGAAACATGTTATTTCGACTTTGATAATTAATTACGTCTTTAATTTTCATCAAATGAAAACTTAAGCAAAAGACAAGTTTGACGTGTGAAACGGCGGTGCAGAATATTTGGCCCGTTTGCGTAGGATTCTGAGGTTGGATGCTAAGAGCTAAGGTTATGGATTGTGTCGTGTGTTTAGAGAAATGTGAACCACACTATAAAATCGAGTGAGTATAATATTCCGTGGATAAAAAGTGGTGAGGCAGGGTTGGCAAAGAGAAGCCGCCGAGTGTTCGGTTCATACATCTTGATCTCAAAGTGGTCAGTGGATGAGATGTCATCCTGAAGATGCGAACACGGGGCGAGTATATCTTCCACTAATCTGCATTCCATCCCGACTCAAAAAATTCTCCTTTGGCCCAAGAAGCCGCGCTCAAGGGGAAGATGGACCGGAATGAAGTCTTTTCCATTCCTTCCTTCCTTTACATTATTACATCTTTCACAACCAACTTCAAAACCAAATCTTCAATTCATTTATTTCATTCTCATCTCTATTCACAGGAAGATACGATTTCAAAGCCGCCTTCGGCTTTCCGTCTTTTATCAAAACCCTCCGCGGGGTTATCTGCTGTGCTTCTTTCAATAACTTCCCATTTCCCATTGCTCGTGAGCGAGTAGTGAAATAGTGCTCATTCATGCGATTAATACTACTGCAATTGCCCTCCTGGCTAAATTTAAGTTACTTATGCATAACCTGATTGAAAAGTAAACACAATTTGGCTCGCTTATTTACAGAATTTGGATTGAACATATATTTAGAATCTAAATGGCTGGATTGCGTAATATTAATGAGGTACATTTAGGGCATATTGTTGAGTATTGAAACTACTGTTCCAACTGAAGTACTATGTACTACGGAGTTGGCATTGAACCCCGGTTTTGACGAGTAGCTTAAAGTCGGAAAACGATGAAATGTAAATAGCATGGACCAGCCGTTGGAACCGAACTTAGAACTTGAACTGGTGAACTTGAGTAGGCTGAGCAAATCAAATAATATGTAAATAGCACATAATTCGCACGGAATCAAACCAGTACTATTTGCTAACTTCGTCTACATTCGACACACATTTCAAACAAAAAAGAGCATTGCGGAATGTTTGCATGCTGCTTTGGCAAAGTACAAAACAGATCAATCTCACGTACAAGTTGTAAAATTCTGCAGCCCAAATTTCGTTAAACAGGTATCACAAAATCTAGGAGCCCTGCGACAGCGGACGTGACATGGAATGCGACTGCAAAAAGCACTTATTCATGCCTAAAATTTCTATTTTATTGGACGACAAGGGTTTGACCACATTGCCCGAGTTCAATTCCATAAGTACAACGCCGAAATGACGAGAAACTCGCGAAACTGGATAGTAGTGGAGCAATTCGGCTACCCACTGCACTGCCAGCAATTCTTTTTCTTCTTAAATTTTTATTGCAGCAAACTACGACGATCACGATAATAGTCTTTCCTAGAACTGATTTTTTTTGCACTTTGAATTTTTTCATTTGCACAAACATATTTGGAATTCTCCAAATTCCGTAGTGGTTCATTTAGTCTTTGTATTCGCAGCAATCAGGTTTTTAAAATACGATTTACAACTACGCTGGTTTACTGTTTGGCATATTACATTGAGTACTCCTTGCAGCCTTTTTAATTTTGTTTTTTCGTAATGTAGTATTGTAGTATACTGAACGTCAACGAGAATGTCTTTATTCGTCTGTTAAAAGATAGCCTGAAATGGATAAGAAATAATAAGAATATTTCTAAACTAAAACTTCCAGCATTAATATTGCACCATATTAATTAATGAGATAAACATACGATAAGCAGATTAACACATATGAACTTATGAATACGAATCTTTGCATTTCAATGATGTAAAATAATACAGAGTTTCGGTGGACTTCAATTTCACTACAAAACGTAGCCTTAGCTCTATTATGTCACTATTATGGATCCTTTGCCAATGCAATGACAATGGCCCAATGTCTTACGCTTTTCCATTGGAGCATCGCGCAGCATTAACCAGAAACCAAAAAAATAATTTTGTCCATTAAACCATCAAATATAATGAGTATTCATCATATTGTATGAGAACAGTTTTTCAATATTATACAATATTATAGTATTAATTGATTACACTTTGGCAAAAATCGTCGAAAATATTTATATCCAACGATGGTGTAAATGTGCTGAGTTTGTGTTGAAAATAAGTTGCATTGACATAAGATACTTTGTACATTATTACACGATCGTCATTTTATAGGCTGATATACAATTTCAAGGAATAATTAAGAATGTATTAAAATCTATTGAGCATTAAATACTTCGATATGGTTCAACCAGCTAAACATACTATTGAACAACAATTTATTTATTTTTCAGATACAGTACTGTAGGATCTTGGTCAGATTCGGCTCAGGAAAGTTTATCGAATGAATTTTCTGCAAAACAGAGACGGCGACGGCGGCTTTCAATTTTGCTGAAAACGCTGGCTTTCTTAGGCATTACACTGCATAATGCAGTTTGCCTTCGGGTATTTTACAAAATCTAGTATAATTTCCACAATAATTTTGCATGATCATAAAATAATCAGCGTCATTATTGCATTGAAAGATTGAAAGGAACTGAATTGAACCCGGGTATAAGACCCGGGTGATCAATCTGTGGAACTCGGTAAAAATCGAAACTTGAAATTGTAGACTGAAGCCTGATCTGCAATTCTACATTTTAGAAGTTTTTCGTCTTTCAAAACGTGATTCCACTTCCAGAAATTTGCACTTGAAAAAGCAATATTAAAAACTAAACGTCTTTAGTCAAAAAGTAAAAGGCAAATACATACATAAGTTCATAATTAGATAAATAAAAGCATGTAACAATTAGCATAAAACGAATTTTTAATTTTACTACGTGTAGCAGATATTCGCAATATTTGCATTCGGGAAAAGAGGACTTCAGATTTCAAGTCATTTGCTTTTATTGTGTAAATTAATATGATATATTTGGAATGGATTAGTAAGATTGTAAAAGGTCTTCGGTTAGGATGGAGTAGTACTGCATAGTGGTGAGAGTGAATAGAAAGATAGAGATTGAGAGTGTAAACGTTGCGGATGGAAGGAAGGGAGTTCGAGGCGTTTCTTCCCACACTCAAAACCGACGGCTCGGACCAATAAATCTTGGACTTGGGTGTCAACCATCGCGCCAGACCCAAGAACGCTCTGCCACCCTCAGCCACACAATTCGGGGACTCTCTCCACGCCTCGCCCCAAACACAAAGTCCTCTAAGCTCACCAGGGAACTCAACAGCCTGCCCAAATCGCTGTATCACACTCATGTTAAATTTTGTGAATATCGTTAGCTAGACTTCTTGGGCAATGCTTAACGATGATCGCGAAAGTTCTCTTTCCGATCACAATACATTATTTACATTAGAGGTACGGTATGTCAAACATCGGAGCGGTAAAAGTTTTACCACAAATATACCAGGTCAATGCTTTCAGGAAACTACAGGCAACACCTTACCTCCGATTTCAAGAACAAACTTTTCAACGGCGTGCTTCAAGAACACTAATGAAGTATGGACGAATGCTCCACCTTGGATGTAGATTATCAATGAAGGTATCGCTAGCCGGCTTAGCCTTCACCACAAAGGTTTTTTGTTTGCTATACAGATATGCCAGATATTGTGCAGTTCGTCCAAATCTTCAGTTCGTAAATTCGAAAAAATTGCTCTCAGGGTTAAGTATGAATGAATGAATTAATTAATTTATTGTCCGATTTCGGCCGTAACCCTTACGGACAGTCACCTAATATACAAAAAATATCACGCCTTATTTATAATCCTTAAACACATCATTTATGTATTCCAAGTAAACAGGGTTAAGTACATCCGGTTCTAATGACACCCAGATGTCAAATCTCCACTACTTTAAAAAAGCGAAGAAAATGTAGTTGCCGATACTGTTAGAATATGGATTCTAAGGTCAATTCAACTTCTACTTGTGCTTCGACATCTCTTTTGCCGGTTATATAACTTCTATGGATCAAATCAAAATCCTATCGAAAGGCTCAAACATTACAAGGTCTGCGGGTAGAACTCACGACAATCTTACATCTGCTGAATTTCGGAATAGGATAAAAGCGATGCTATTTAGATCGAAAAGAAACACACCGATTGGGTCAAACTTGCAAAGTAAGCACTTCAAGCTTACAGTTGAAAGGCGGGTACCGAAAAATGAGACGCGCAAATGAGATGATCGTGGTGACCAGCCAACGAGGAATGCGAACCCAGATCTTTTATTGTGACTCACGTTTTTACAGCAGAAGTTTTTTGGATTTGATCTAACCGTGAAGAGTAACTTATAAGAAGACTATCACTGCTGCTCCTGGCCGATAAACCTGTCGTTTTATACTGACTCGATGCCTATTTCCTGCTGTTGGTTTAATTGTCTTAGCTAGGCTTGACCATGGACGACTGCCTTTCATTTCCTGGGATGCCTTGTTTTTATGCTAACTATGACACCGAACTACTTGGATATAGTGTCGACTTTCAACACAGCATTCAGTACTGTCCGAAAATACTCGCGAGAACAGCTTAGGCTTCGATTTAACTAGCAATGGAATCAGAGCTCAGAGCACTAAAAGAATGGTCCAACAAGTACAGCATTTCTAAAATATTGAGAAGCGGGATACCTAGCTTCTTAAATGAAATTAAAATGGAAGTTCAATTATGGACAAATTAGCCGACAAGCAATAGATAAGACTGTGTACCACTAATTTGAAGCCATAATATTCTAAGCACGAATCGATAACTCGCAGTGACCTTCTTTGAAAAACCTTCTTTGAGGATATCACAGCGAAGAATCAGATCGGAACATTTAAAAACCTGTTCAGCACTAAAACCAACTATTCTTACACTTTTTAGCAAGGAAGTTGGTAAAATACGTTTCCGAAATAAAATGTTGAACGAGTCAAAAAAGAAAAGAACAGTAATCCCATTTCTGGGGAAAAAAATTAAAGGGTGATTCGGTCTCCAGAACGTTTTATCTGCATTGTTGTATTGCTTAAATAAAAGCTCTGCATTTAGACTTATCCCAGTAATTCTAATGCCAGAGATTGAAATTGTGAATCGATGACGTAGGAAAAACGCAATAATCGAGTTGAAGTCAATGGTTTTTTGTATTGCAATCCATCGATACCCAAAATACCTGCCATTGTCCTGGGTCCATTGACTTCGCCTAACTTGACCCAAAAATGCCGGACGAGCTTGATTTTTATAGAGTATTCCACATTAGCATATAATATAGCTTAAGTATTAATCAATACCACAAAAGGCAAAACTTAATACCAACCATATTTATGGTATAAAAACTACTGCAATACTTTCTAGCCAGTTTTGATTCGGGTGTAAATCTAAGATACCATTACAAAAACAGGAATTTAATCATTAGGAGGAAGTTAGCCATCTTTAGCTGTGCATGAGAATGTTGTTTTTAAACTTTTCTTCAAATTTAATAGTCCACCAGGTCAAGTTGAACCAAGTTTGAGATCAATCGGATCATTCTCCCCATACTTGCGTGCCCATCTTGCAAATATTTTACGTAGGATATTGTGGTACACGTATGTACTGATTGTGGCGTAAAAGGGATTGGAATTGGATCAGAGATAATCGGAGAATTGGAACATTCTTTATGTTTCACTTTAGGTACGAACGCGATTGTATGCTGCGTTCCGGGATGTTCCCTTGTAAATTCTACTAGTAGTAGTTGGCGATTCACGGATTTCCCTCTATGTGGCACTTCATCCTCTCTCCGATTCCTTTCACTTCAAGAGCTTAGTTTTCTCAAACTGGATTCGCTAAATCTGCTCTACATTACATCTTGTTTCTGGTACAACAAATTGCTATTCACCAATTCACCATTCATACTTTCACTGTCATGTTCATGCACACCAAACACAATTCCGCCGTAACCAAATTTTCCTAACCTTAATTGTGACATTACAATTTGTATTAGTAAAAACAATCGCTATATTAAAGAAATGTACTTCAGCATAGAGTAAAGGATATTTGGCAAACGCTGTATGCATTTCAAGTCTGAATAGCCATGTTTCTATTCGTAATAATTGCTGTCCACATATTTCGAAATAATTAATTCTTCCAATTCAATCAAGCAGCGAAAACACTTGCTGTCTTAAACAATTTAATGGATTTTGAAATATTAAAAAGAAATCATAAATGGATGTATTTTATTGATTTATTATGTAGTAACATTGTCATAAAATTTTATTGTATTTAGACTGGATCTAAATACCTATTTATCTAGTATCTTAGAGAGCTGCATTGTTTCGCAAACGACGCAACTCACTACTAACTAATCACACTCTAGGACTTACAAATTGCAATACCAAAAGAAAAGTTTTGCAATAAATCAAAAAAACTAGTTTCTATCCTTTGCGTTGACGAAAATATTAATTGCGAAGTAATTTTGTAGAATGAGGGATCCGAAATACTCGTATTGTTAAAGTTCCAGAAAAATTGGTAAATCAACAAATTGAAACATTCGTGCAAATAGAATTTCACGTTTTTGCTTATTCTGATCGGATTGCCTTGCTAGTAATGTATTCAAAAGACAACAAAAATGTGAGCTACCTTACATTTACTTAATATTAACTTCAACCCCAAAATTCATTGCTCCAGCTCTAGTATCACTTAATTTAAAAAAATTATTTCATTCGTATAATTCAATTCAATTTCAACGTATAATTTCCAAGATTGGATTTTAAAAATTTCCAGTCCTTCTCATCCGAATTCCGAACCCATGATTTGATTGCCACTATGGTTAGTCCTAAACTATATTTACCTGTTCAATCTTTCTCTATACATTTTTATTCAGTTTGAATTGATAAGCTTAATAGCAAGTATGTGAAACCTGGCGTTAATAAAACACAGCAATTTACTTAAACCGAACAATAAATGACAATTGCATATTTACAATACTTTAGTTCGAACACTAAAAAAGTTTTGCGATGAACTTAATATGCAATGCTACACGATGGCCTAACATTCGACAGTCCCTGCATTTAAAAATCGATTTTTGGAAAAATATAGAATCAAAAAATACTTTGCACACGCCTGGCCCGTTTGCGCAATGAATCCTTCAAATTTGCACCTGCGCTTGCGCAATGGTTTCTTCAAAATTCGCACAACTCTAAGGCACCCATTTCATTTCCAGCTGAGGCCCTTAGCTTTTGCTGTAAGCTTTAAAAAAAGAAACCCCAGCAGTTCCCTAAACTCTTGAGTTACTTGAGAGAGAGAAAGGATAGACTAGAAGTAGACAAAGGAGAAACTGAGGCGTCGTCGCGGTTTTTGTAAGCGTTCGCAAGAGTTCGCTGTGCAGAAGTAGGTTTTTCGGTCGTCGACAATAGTTTAGGTGGGTAGGTATTACGTAATGTGAGCTGAACGTTGTAGTAGGCAGGTTACGGGTGGTTTTGCAGAGTTCCAGGTCTTAGTGTGTGTGGTATGGTAATTGTGGGGCTGGAAGTGGTGAGAAAGTGTTGGAAGTGGAGGTGTTGGTGGAGGGGGCGACTTTCTCGGGTTGTGAGAGTTGGAGGTGTGAGCAGACGGAGGTTTTGGAGGTGGTAGGAGTGAAGGAGGTAGGTGAGGAGTTTGGTTGGAAGGACTCCGGGACTGAGGCTGGAGAGGAGCGGGTAGCCCGGATTGGAGGACTGGGGTTGGGGAAGACCAATGGGCCGTCGGTGTGCTCATTAACGCCCCACGGCGCTGCCAAGGGTCGCCAAGGCGTTTGGTTCGCCACTTGAGTCAGCGCCCACAACCTTTCTCCACACTCGACGCTCTCACTCACTGCTCACACTGGACTCAGAACAGGACTCATGCACGAGAGAAAAAGTCGAAAGAGCCAAAGCGAAGGCAAATTGGAGTGCATATTGTGCAAATTGTGCATATCCAATCCTCTCGCATCGCTCTCGCCTCTAGACCCTGCCCTGCCTCCTTCCTCTAAGCTCCGCTGCCCGCAACGAGAGGACGACGACAAAAACTTTTGACTAGTTTTTCCCACTTGAAGAAGTCGACTTGGACGTCCGTCCGTACGTACGGAGTGCAGGCCTGCCTGCTACACAACTCTCGCTCCCTCTCATGTCACCTCACAGTCACACAAAGACTTTCACACACATTGGACGTACTCAACCCCGGCTCCTCCGGCACCACGGCCAGACTTCAAACACAAACACTTTGTTTACCTTTCGAAACCTACGCACACCGACCACTTCCAGCTCATTTTCAAAAAAACCGAACCCGCAACTTTACACTGTAATCATGTACCAAGTCAGTCAGTAGTTAGTTACAAGTTGTGCGCAAAGCACGTTCCTTGACTTTTGCTTTTGCGAAATCAATCTTGGCTCGGTTCCGTGTTGGCAGGAAGAAGAATTGAAGAATCATACTAGTTAGTGTTTGTAGTGTTGTGTGTGGTGGGTGAGACAAATCTTTGACAGACAGACAACTGACAGAACAGCAACAATTGTAGTGGAACACAAACGAGTGGACCGAACCGAAAGGATGGATAGTTTTTGGAGGATCCTTATTAGTCTGAGTGCAATTGCCCGGTTTCGGGTATTTGGGTTGGGCAGCATTTAATGACTCTTCATAGTTCCTCGTTGTTTTCAATGCGTTTCGAACCTCCGGTGTCCCTCGTTCCCGAAATGGCATTTCCGCCATTCCTACTGCCGAGAGCACCGCTCAATGGACCAGCTGATTTCAGCGTTTCCTCATTGTTGGGTCATTCGCCATATTTACCCATGTCAGCCCCAAGCTACCCTATGCTCCCTAAGCTAGGGCACTATCCTCCACCGCCCGATGACCTCCGCTCCCTTAGGAGTCTTCCGCCTGAAGAAGATGGCATTGTGGATGACCCTAAAGTTACTCTGGAGGGACGAGACTTGTGGGATAAGTTTCATAAACTTGGGACGGAAATGGTGATCACTAAGTCTGGACGGTGAGTCGACAACCTTGAATTTTAACCGGTCGTGTCGTTGGGAAAAATCCTGGAATCCAAACAAGAAACTTGATAACATCTCCCGCAAACGTATACGAAAGAATTCAAGCCGCTTCGACATTCTTCCAAAAGTTCAGATCAGATTAGATTTGTGCGTAGTGCGTGTAGTGTTTGCGTCGCGATAATATTATCACACGAATTGCATTCATAATTCCAAATCTTTGTTCATCGTTCGTTGTATGTAGTTTTAAAAAGTGAGACTGAGTGAATACTAGGCGTGATTTGGTTTGGATTTTTCAATTGGACTAATTGGAAATTTGGATGAATGTCGGAAAAGTGAGAACATTCCAAGGAGGTCATTCATTCGAAGTAATATTGCGCACTTGGTTCTGAACTATTGAAATTGGAATAGGTTTTGTGTAATAGTTGAGTGAGGTAGGCGAACATCCAGGGTCAGATAAAGTTAAAATCGAATTATTTACAACGCAGTATCTTCTGTCCTGTTAGAATTTGAATAGTTGAGGTTGAGTACAGACTGTAGGGATTCAATGCACTAGACTGGACCATTGTATTTTGATTGTGAATCTGAAGATAATTCCCACCGTAAATACTCTAGGGCTCCAGGAGAAGAACCGGATATGTACAAACAAAGTCTGAAAAAATAATCTGATTTTCTATTGCATTGATTTTCTTGGACTTTTGGCTTACAAATGTTCAAAGACATAAAAGTAGGAATGTTGTCATGAGCAGAGTTGTGGTGGAAGGCCAGACGCAGACCTGCTTGAGGCTACAATTCCAGTGAATTTAGAAAATAAATATGAAAGAGAAAGAATTCAAAGCGTCTGAGAGAAAATATTTGCATTGCATTGTAATGCAACAATTATCGGATTAGATTCGACCTCACGTCACACGTGAACGTTAGGCTATCGTAACGACGCATACAATCCACGTACGTATGTTATTAGAATATTATAAATTATAATCAGAAATACTTTTGTCGAGCATATAAAAGAATCAATACGTTGTTTGTGCTCTAAGATTGCTCCCATTAAGATTTTGATTGGACTCAATTCATTTTGAGTTGATGATATTACACTGTGTGAACTTAGATTGAGATGTGCTTATGCTCGAATTGTTGAAAGATGAGGATTAGCAAAAGGTTGTGAATCCCGTGTGAACTGATGAGTGGGCACAGTCGGAGGGATTGGGCATGGGCTTCGTTTACGGCTACGGGCTACGGCACGGCCATGTCTCTGGCTGGCGGCTTCTCAGCCAGAGCCGACAGAGCCTATTGAATCCGAAACTTATAGGCTTCTTCCATCCGCTTGCTTTTACTTCCCTCCTGGCTCAACCGTTCCAAACATCCAAACACGATTTACTACATATTTTTACGTACTTCTTCTGACCTTTTCTATTTATTTATTTCACTTGTCGAAGTTACAATTTGTAATTCGCATTGTTTATTTAATTTCAATATTTTCCACTTGAATTTGACGATAGGAAAAATATTAATTGTGCGAAATTAATACTACGAAAAAGAACGAAGAATACGTCCTGCTATTTGTTTCAAGAAATTGAATAGTTATTACTTATTAGAGATATTTAAGTATTCCCGCATTCCTTGTGTAAAAATAAAGAGTGGCAGGTCTTTGGTCTTGTAAATTGTTTTTTGGCCCTGCCTTAATGTTCCACGAATTTCTATTCGTGATTAGTTGTTCCATTCATTGAATATTTCAAAGTGGTTGGGTTTAAGATTGAAAAGGATTTGGGAGTACATTTGCAAGAGCAACGGCAGTGTGTTTAATAACTAGGAAGGTATTAACCTGGTTATTAAATTTGCACACGTGCCATTAAATGATGCCAATTGTGTATGCAAAAATTGCGCTTGTTAATTATTAAATGACACCCGACTGAATAAATGTCTGAGCGTGTGGAGTGACACTGGAGAAGACTTGAATGTAATTTTTAAGCAACTAAGCTAACGTTAAATAATTTAATTGGACATGTTTAGATAATGATGATGGAGCGGGTATGAAATCTTTATAGTTAGTTTGGGTTTAAGTTAAACTTAAATTGCCCTAAGTTTTGAAAAGAGAAGAGTCAAATAGGAATAGTGAAACTGGGTTCGGTTGGTAGAGTTAACAAAGTGGAGGTGAAATGCAATTACCACGTAATTTAGCACTTGGTTAACATAGCAGTTAACAGGACAAGTTATCTTTATAGACGCATGTAGCATGTACACAGGGCACATTATTATTATTATTGCATGTGCATAGATTAGAAGAAGCACGAGTGTATGAATTCTATGAATGAGTTACCTCATATGCTCAAAGTCGTCGTCACTCGTCAGAGTTCATGCTAGCAACATAAACATTCGCATTCTACTTCGAGACGAATTAGGATAGGAAGGAGTATATAGGTGGAGGACTTAACCCTTTTGATATTAAACCGGGGTGTTCACAAGGTGTGGAAATTCAAGATTTGCAAAAACGATTGTGAATTGTAACAGTTTAAAAATTAAGACATGATTTAGATGTTTGTCTGTGTCATTCGTCCAAGGCTTATTATTGTTCCTTTCGAATTTTGCAAAATATGCAATTTGCTTATAGCATGCATTCAGAACTAGTGTGGTTCGTTCAAGCAATGTTTACTAACTTGCGAACTGCGATACGACAAATAATTTGTAGGATTGTGTATTTGTCTGTGTTAGCTAGTAAATTCGGATTTTGATTATTTTTTATATCACTTGCAAAAAAATATTTTTTCATTTTTGCCAACCAGAGCACGGGTACACTTTAGATATCTCATTAGTATTAGTCTTCCTGTTTCATCCCTGCAAGCTAAGGAAATAATAAATTGTAGGAAGATATTTTATAAAATACACTCAATTCCTAACACGTGTAATAAATTTTAATGGAAGAGTATGATTGAGTGGAAAGTACTAGGATAGTAGTAAGGCTAGTAATAGAAGTGAGTTGTGCGACTTATTTTGCCCTGGGAGAAAGTTGAAACGTAATCATGCAATTTTGACAAGGAGCAGGACGGAGATGGATGAGCTCCTCTGTTTTGATATTTGGTTTGGAACTATTCGTTGTGGAATGCGAAGGCGAGAAATAGTAATAATTTAATGTGTGGGTCGTTTTTCTTAAGGACAATGGAGGAGGAGAAAACTTTTTGTTTTTGAAACACTCGTCGTTATTATTTGTTATGTTGTTAGCTTTATAGTTTGACTTTACGCTTGCATGCGTTCAGTGAAACATTGTTGCCGGCTACGCTTACTACGCTAGTGCTGGAACCACGGCCAACAATGTAGTAGCCGTTTGTAAGTTGGTATTGCGGCAGTGACAGATTGTGACCGGTCCAAGTCCGACAGAAGAAGATGGTGCGGTGGGAGACTTAAGGACCCGTCGGGCCTGGGCTAAGAGTGAAACGGACTTGTGGCAAAGTATAGTAAGTAGTTGTTGCACTTGTTAGAGTTGTGATAATGAGAAGAGGGAAGCAAATGTTAGTGATATGAGAGATGAGCATTTTGTCGGCATAAATAATTGTGTCCGAGAATAAGTCTCGATGGGTGATCCTTGGCGCCTGGCTCTACGGGGTCCAAGGCGCGAGCCACTACCTGCTGTGATTATTTACATTAGGGTCTTTGGACTCTTCTTTTTTTCCCATTTGGACCTTTAACACCTTCACCCTCCCTTCTTCTCAATCTTCTCTCATTTTTCAACTCCATCCAACAACTTACGGCTAGACGAATTTTGGTTTTGGTCCAGGCCCAACACTCAGGATTTAGACCATTAGGCTCTATTCGGAGCTTTTGGGCCTTTTTGTCCAATACATCTACTAAGGTTCTC
>JAQGCM010000159.1:0-34369 GCA_034699705.1 Hymenaphorura dentifera
AAGCGGTGAAGTGATTTCATCACAGCAAACAGTGTGTGGAGTGGATTCTACTCCAAAATCAGAATTTCTCCGAATTTTGCCAGTTTCGCAATTTCCATTCCGATTCACGGTGTTACAAACCGAAAGTTAGAAAAGGAAATGTTGTCAAATCATATTAGGACGTTCAACAATAATTCGTATATTAATCAATCACTGCTAGAGTTGGGGTTACTCAGAAACTTTTTATCGTAGTGATCGTCGACCGTGAATTTGTCATTAACTAAATGTCGGATAACCACTGAAAACGTCGGGTAACCACCATGGACAAATGGACGCCGATTGTCCACAGATAGACGAATTGATGGATTCGTCAATCCATAAATACAAAAATTAAATTCGATTGTTCTTGCAAGATATGGTCAAGCAAAATTCAGCGTTTCTCTAAACACCACACAACCCAATAAAAATTAACTTAAGCCAGCTAGATTTGTTTAGTTGTGGCCAAATCAATTTCTTTACCAAAAGGCAATCGACGTTGAGGACACTCCTTGGGTGAGTGACATGCTCCTCCAGTTGGACGGTCCTTGACCGCCGATCTTCATCTTCGACCGGCATTCTTTCGTCCGTTTCTAAATCATAAACAGATTGTTACATTTTGATCAAAATTTAGATAATCCAATCATCAAATCCGTTCAGAGTTTACCCAAATACCTTCCCCAGACGGAGGACCTCACTGCGTACATAACTTTTGAGTTTTGATCGAAAACCTCACCTTGTCACCTTGGCCTTTTCCTCGTGTCGAGTCTGACCTTCGTCACCGGCAGAATCTTATCATGATATTCAATCAGTACCGACCGACCGCCGTGAGACCGACCGACCGACCGTCCGTCACGTCAAATTCAAATTCTAAACCTTTGTACGTCTGCCATGCAATTCAAATCACTTTTTTAAAAATTGAAAAAGACAAAAGTCATCTACTTCTACTCTGTCTACACACACTTTTTCCTTGTTGTGAAATAAAATATTTTTAAAAAATAAGTGGTGGTGGTCTCTCTGGTACTTTCTGCTGGCTCTCCTGGCGCAAAGTACAAGTGCAAAGGCAAAGGTGCAAAGCAAAAAAGCAATGCTCACTCGGCAAAGAAGATTGGACTGCACTGGAGAGTGTGGTTTTTTTTTTGAAAAAACAATAAAATCAAAGGATGAAAAGGAAGGAAGGAAAAATGTTGCACTTTTGCTGCTTTGCCACTTACTTTTGCAGCACCAACACCACCGACAATCTCAAGTCACTCTCAATCTCAATGTTAAATTTTTTGTGAGAGATTCTGAGTTCTGTTCTGACTGAGCCATAGCCAATAGCACATAGAAAAGGGTGGTGCTGCTTGCTGCAGCTGCACTGTGTATGTAATGTTGAATCTGAATGTAGAAAAATCTTCCAACAAAATTTCTCAGTAGGTGACGTAAAATGTGTGATTTGCGTTGGGTTGGCAAGTGGTAAAGTGGCAACTTAATTTCTGGCCAAACTAACCACTCAACTAACTAAATTAGCAAAGGTGACAAATCCGGCAATCCGTTTGAGTCGAGTTCGAGTTCAGAAAAAAGGGAAAGGCTAGCAAAGCAAGGTGCACAAAAGTTGGTGACATTTTGGCAAAACTATTTTTGCCTTCTTTTTTTTTTTGCTGCATGAAATTGATATTTGCAACTTTCAAGCTCGTAAAACTCAAAAGGGTAAATTATACCGTACCTGCCTGGGTGTGAGTCCGTTCCGTGTGGCTATGAATATGAATATGATCTTGCTATGATATGAAAATGAATGATATCCAATTTACATGTTCGACACTTGAGAGAAATGAATCACTGCAAATCATTCACTCACAAATGAATAACTTGCTGCAAATGGAGAGAAATTGGATTCGGAAATTGAAATGGAAATCGAGTAAAGTTAAGTGAAGTCTGAACAATTAAATTATTAAATTACTCTGCAAAGTTTGTCCGAGAAAGTCAGAGCCGCCTCGGATTTCATTGTGTTTAGTAAGTTTTGCTGACTAATTGGCAAAGTTTTTAGGGGTAGCTTTCGCTTTCTCTTTGTGAGTTTCTGAGCTAAGGCGATGACGTCAAGAGCATGGACAAAGGAGACATCAAACAATCATAGTTTGTCCATAGTTGAACAAAATCAAAGTTTTCGCTTTGTTTGTTGTTCGTGAACTTTTAAGTTGCTGATGTACGTACATAAAGCTGATAGAGTTACAAAAGGAATGTCAATTTTATGAAGTTTCGAAAATTTGGAAAGGAATGATTATTCTTAAAGGAAGAATCTTGCAAACAGAATTTAAATGGTAAGAAATTTTCAAGTAGAAATAGTTGATCTCATAGGGACGAGGAACAATCAGCACATTTCTAGAAGAATTCAGAAGAGTTCAGATTCCCAATCCCAATCTCTGCATCAATATCGAAGAGAAATTGCTATTTGAGCCAGGCATGGATAGTCAAGAATCCTCCAACATTGTCATCTAATCTTTATAATGAGTTTGGTAATTCCGTCCGAAGTTCTGTCCATTTTATAAGTTTGTTTTGTCATGTGTTAGTCATTGGCAACCAAATTCAAATTGAATTTTTTTTCAATGTTTTTTTTCAAGTTTTTTATTTCACGGAAGAATGGGAAGGCGAAAGTGGAGAGTTTGGTCATGCGCGAAGCGCATGTCCAAACTCAAAAATTCCACGGGCTTAATAAAAAAGAAACCCGTGCGTAGCACGGGTCCCACTGCTAGTATTCATTATTCTTCAACGAAAACCAATTAATTTTCTATCATATTCGACAATTGTAATTCAAAAAATATCCATTAACGAATATTTTTGTATAATACTAATATTTTGCATAATTTTTGTGAACCAGTGTGTTTTTATGTGCAGTCAGTCAGTACAGCCTGTGTTTGTGTTACGTGTGGCAAGTGCAAACCACTATTCAGTTGGCCAAAAAACTGCATACTGTGCACTGTCTGACTTTGTCTGGAAACCCCAAGTCGATAAAACTTATATAGTTGCACAATTTTTGATTCAACAATCCATAAAAATAGTTTATTTACTCTGACGAATATAAAATTTGAACAACAGTACAATGCTTTCGTAATTGCACATTATGATATGATACAACAATGAACGAATATTAACACCTAGTATACAAAAATTTGGATAATACAATCAAACTGAACTGTACATTTCAGAAATTTCGTTTTCAAAATGCTTGTAGACATTATTTCTTTTGATTTTGAAAGCTGCGGTAACTAGGCCAGATTGTGGGACCCATGGCTCTGGACAAAGGTAAATCTTCTTAGGAATCTCGCTCCTTTGTAACATTAACTTCTTGGCTTGTGCTTGAACTTCAGTCAGAATCGTTTCAACAATCACAGGATCTTCACATAAAAGCTCATATTTCTCAATTGGTCGCCCCAGTCTTTTCGCGAGGCGTTCAACCTTGAAAATAGAATAAATTAAATATTAATTCAACCCGAAATCCGAAACAGAATAGAATTCGAGTCAAGCAAAAGTGAAACTTTGAAATTACATGATTCTTTGCAGGGACTATCACAGCAACAATGTATGATTTGGAAGGATCAGCGTAGGCGCAAATATTTTCCACCGCCGGCGTTGTCTTCAATGAGGACTCAATCTTTCCCAAACTAACAAATTCTCCGTTTGAAATTTTGACTAAACCCTTTTTGCGATCTATTCAAAAACGACAAAGGTTTAGTTCTTAAGTCTTGTCATGCAGAATTGACTTTGATTCAACTGTATTTCGTATCCTACCGACTATTTTTAAAACCCCGTCTGCGTGAACTTCTGCAATATCACCAGTCTTGAACCATTTTATTCCATTTTCCTCAAAGAAATCAGTGGATTCCTTTTTGAAATAACCCATGGCTACGTTGTCCCCTCCAACATAAACTTCCCCACGGGGGAAGGGCTTGTCCGTGACTCTGTATCCACCCTCTTCCCAATTGACCAGTTTGGAATAGCTGCTACCGATTGGACCGCCGGCTCTTCCCGTCGAAATGTCATAATCTGTATGAGAAAAATCGTTCTTTAGTTACAAATCGTCCTGGAAGCCCAACGTCCTGATGCACATCGATTGCAAAAAATATTGTCTACTTACTCAGCGTGAAAGTTGCAGCTGCTGAACACTCAGTCAATCCGTAGCCAACAGCAAGAGGACAGCAAAGTACCGTGCGAGCAAATTCTTGGGTCTCTGGAGCCAAAGGTGCACTTCCGATCACCATGTATCTGAGCCGACCACCAGTCAAGGACTTAATTTTGCTGAAGAACACTTTGTCCACGAGTGGAGTATCGTATCCTAATCTTTGCCAGCCCATTTTGTACTGGACGAAATAGTGGAACAAAAGTTCAGGCACTCGACCAGCTTCTCTGACTTTTTCTTCGATCCCCTTACAGATTCGCTCAATCACAAGCTGCAAATCGAAACGTTTTGTTAATATATTCAAGCCAGAGAATATTGCAGATGCCAAGTTAATTTCAGCAGATTTTCTTACCGGAACTGCAGGAAGAACAGTTGGTTTGAGGACGGTTGCATCACCTTTAGACCCCTCTTTGACACCCAATGACTTGTCGGTTAGGGTCAAAGGTGAGCAGTATCCGAGTGGAACACCTTGAATGAAAGACATGGCCTCGCACATGATTTCCATAGCGTGGGCCAAAGGTAAATAGGCAGCGTAAATATCAGTATCCTGGGCTTGTCCCACCAAGTCAGTCACGTCCATACATGACTTTAGTGTTGAAACAATATTTTTGTGAGACAACATGACTCCTTTCGGCACACCAGTGCTGCCAGACGTGTACATGATGATCGCCAAATCACTTGGCGTAGGTGGAATCACGTTATCTAAAAAAAAATCAATCAAATTTCTAAAATTGTAGAACGCACAATTTCTCTTGATTTTGTATTCAAAAATCGACATACCTTCAGACGACGCTAAGGTTTTTGCACCCATCGAAATGAGTTGACTATATTTAAAGACTTGAGCATTATTCGGCAATTTGTCTTTTCCGGCCGCCCAAAGCGGATCCTTTGGTTTGTCAAAATAAACAACGTTTTGAACTTGTGGAAGATCTGCGAGGACATCTTTGCATCGGTGCATCAAATCCTCTGAGGTGATGAGCGTTGTGACTTCCGTTTCTTTCAATGCGTGAATTACACCGTCATCCGTCAGTGTCGTAAAGATTGTAACAACTGTAACAAAGGGAAATGACAATTATTATTCAGTAAGTCGCGGACAAAGCAATTCATTGTTGACATATTTTCCAAGCAAACAATTACACAGGAAAAGTAACAAAGTGCAATAAATCGTAATTACGATTTTTAACTAGACCTTAACCCAATCTCTTGTAGCAGAGCTTGGAAATTAGCTTTGTTTACAGTTCATGGCATACAGCTTATGTCGCAATATCATGTCAACAAAAAATTGTATAACCTGTTGAAGGTAATGTCTGCAGAACAACTTGCACTAATTGACTGCTGCAGAAAAACTGGTTAAACTTTTAAAGAGGTTCGGAAGGAAAGGATAAATGAATTTTGTGAATGACTCACTTGGCAAGTTTCGCTTGAAGGCCACCATAGCCGTGAGAAACCATTCTTCACGGGTCTCTGCAAAAATTGCAATTTTTTCTTGATGTTTGAGATTCAAATGTTTCATCCCTTGACTCAAATTATTTACAATTTCTTCAACTTGACTAAAAGTTTTCCAATTGTAGTCTCCAAGCTCATATTTTTTAATCATTTTGCGGGTTGTTGGATCTAAGGCTTCTTCCTCGCTAATTATATGTCGAGCTCCCATACATCGTTTGTCCGCATGTTTTTCGACTGCTCGAGTGAAAAGTGTAGCCATTGTATTCACACCCATTGCATCCATCTCACTGTGAAGCTCAGATTTAGGAACGGTTGATGTGTACATTGTTTTGTTGGCGTCTACAGCTCGAGCCTGAGATGAATTAGTGACATGAAAGCAATTAGATTTTTTTAATTTAATTAATTTAGTGTTGTATGACAATTCTCCCTCATTTATCAAAGTCTGTCAAATTTTAAAACATTAATTTCGGGTATGAACTGTGGCAGGGAAACTGGCGAAAGTCCTAATGAAACACGAGTATTTCAGCCGTGGGCATTTCAACATAATATTTCAACATATGTTCAATACAGAAAATAGTTTTGCAATGAAATCTCAGAAGTGAATCAGGAAAATTAATGCAAAATGTTATATGATTTCACTTAAATTAATATTCAACTACCAGATGTGTGTGGGAGAAATAATATCGCAGCTTTGCTATTTCAATTTTTTCAATCGCCTGAAGCGTTCATTAAATTGATCAACTTGGTTGCTCTCCGTTTTGTAACACTGGATCCAATAATATTTATTCTTTTGGACGCAAGATTTATTCTCGGCTCATTTTAATGGTTGCCAAAAAATATGAGTGGGACTTAATCCTACTTAAGTGATTAAATAACGCCTTAATGAATGTGATTACCTTGACTGAAGCATTCAATGCCATTTTTTTCCACGGTTGTTGCATTAGGGCGTAGAAAGGAAGTGTGAAGAAATCGTAAGTTCTGGTCATAATTTTGAGTGACCGGAGCAGCGCCGCCTCATGCTTGAAATTTTTAGTAGTATCTAATTATAGAATACAAAATGCACAATGAATTAGTCGCCAAATTCATTCAATGCAAACTTAGCTCAAATTAATCATCGAATCCTTATTGTAGTAGGGTGCTTAATAAAAAATGTTTTAAAAAATGCACCTTTTCTAACTGGAACAGTAATTTTAGTAGTGGCTTTACTGATGCCTTCCAGGCTAGGAACGTTTAGACTTGTAGAGCTTTGCCTCATCTGTGGCGCCTTGTGAGGGCCCTCATTTCCCACGACAGTCGTTCTGAATGAAATTAACAAATAAAACAATATATTGTACTACGTCATTGCCATTTTCAACTATATTTATGATGAGAAATTGAAAAGCCAGAGTTCAGAAAGGGTTGTAAGAATGTATTTTTCAGGGAAATTTTCCACAATGTGAATTGCGAAATGATGGAATTGTTTCCCTCTTTAAGCTTAAAAGCAGCACATTGTGCACCCAAAAGTGTACAATTTTTGCTAAGAATTTACAAGGACATAATTCCAAAGCGACAGGTCGACTTTTTTCTGCATTGTGCATATTAAAAGAAATGTCATAAGTCATAATCAGAATATTGAAAACTCACAGGGGTATTAGTTCCGATTGCACCAAAAATTATGCTTGAATTAATTCAAAAATAGCATTAAAGGTTTAATGCTAATTTAATTCAATTTAATATTATCATTAAATTATTAAGTATGATCAAAACAAATTCTAAACTAATCCTTTCATTAGCAGATGGCTGACACTATAACAGGATCGACAGTGCAAAAGTCAAGTGGATGTCAACATTGGATGTCAATGTTAAGTTTCGCACTCAAAGAACCACTTGTAGCAGGCTCAATGCTCGAGTTAGGAAAACACAAAGCTGACATTGCTGGATCTAAATTGTACCATTCATTGGCATTCTATAGACAAGGAGGCACTTCATCTTGAAAATGAATGCTCATCTTCAGTTCAAATTTAATTTGGTTTGGTCTAACTAAGCAATCAAAAAAGCGGTAATCAAATAAAATGTAGTCTGGAGTCTAAAGTTCATAGTTCGCGATTTTTATCGAATGTAATAACAGTGCGAATTTGTACTCCCTAACATATTATGAATGCGTACACTATTTTGCAAACATTACAAGTTTAGATACACAGGACTTATGGATTAGAAGTTTATGAAATAATCCTACTTCGTCTGAGGGTTTGACTTGTTATCAAATTTCAGCAAGAACTGTTACGATTGTGTCAAATTAAATTAAATATAAAACGCTTGTCACTACTACAATATAAGTGAGTTGGACAGGATGGTGGTGTGACTTAATAAAACGAATCAAGCCTATCAAGCCCAAGAGGACATGCCCTCGCCGCCTCGCCTGACAATTAAGCTAATAATGTTTTGATTGAAGGACAAAGCATAAAAATTCCATACATTAAACTACGTGCAAAGGAGGCGAGGCTCTGATCGAGATTTTATTGGAAAACCCACTAAACTAAACATGTCAAAACAAATGATAGGTTGACAGAAACCTAAGTGCTAAGAAAACACAATCATCTGCTTTTAGTCAAATAATGCTAGGCTAAATCCAATCAAAAATTTACGTGAATTTTTGCAAATTGCAAATTTACGTGGACTTTGTAAGTAGCAATATTTCAAACACGACTTGTTGTACATGCAGCATAGATGTGTTAGAATTTTCAGAAATATTAAGCTAATGCTATCTTGCTATCAAATCTGAAGTTTATAATTCTGCATCTCTTCGATTAATTTATAAATGGTTAACAATATAAATAGCAATAGAGGTCCCTCCCACATTCAAGCTCCGCATTGTCTGCAAATCCGTGTCGTTCCGTGTTCAAATCTTTTAGTACAATAACTTTAAATTTTTTGGTTCAGTATGTCTCTTTCCTGTTTCGTGATTGATGTGCCTTCGTGCAAACAAAATTTGCAAATATTGCGAAGAAAAGCCATGACTCTATACATATTTGCATGATACAAAAATGCAAAGCAACTCTCGAATTTGTCCGAATTCAACATACATAAAAGCCATGAGTGCATGGAGGAGGGAATACTTCCAAAAAGGTACATGTGCTTGCATCGCATAGGCACTGTCAACATGCGTCAACCATGAATTGCGCAACACAATCTACGTAATGGACAAAAAACCGAAGTAGCCTTGAAACATTCCCAACAATTACAAATATCCTGATTATATTGTTGCACGTTTGTCTGGTTGCCAATTTATAACCTGGAATTTTATTTTGCAGATCTAGCCATATTAAATTCGTCAAAAAACATATAGTTTGCCACGTTTGCAGCTATTGATTTTTTCCCGAAAAATCAATGCACAACCAAACCGTCTTTTCTCTTACCTGAAAAAAACTGCTGGAACTGGAAGTGGCAATTTCCGAGGTCCACTTTGAAAAAGCAGTGTAGGAATTCCTGGTTAAATAAAAATACATAATTCATGAAATGAATGTAAACACTTGACGAATGTAAATGTAATTTAATTGCAGAACAAAACCAACATTATTTTGCACACAAACAAACATTTAGCATTTTGTGTATTACGATTAGTTTTAGCATTACAAAAACCAAGTCAATGGTTCACATGACAGGTCACATACCTTTGTGATAAAACACATTTTTCCGGCACACAAGTTGCAGAGACATTCTGATCTTGAATTTAGCACGCAAATGTAACTAATTAATTACAGCTACAAAACACTCCTTTAAAAATATTTTGTCACTTTGGATTTCTCGAATGCTTGTGATATGTGGGGGTGATGTGCAGCAATACAAATTTGGCTATAAAATACTCCAGTACGTGTATTTATTTTGTATTTTGAAATTAAAAGTTTGCACGTTTACGTTGTTGCAAAAATACAGAAATCCTCACATAGCAACTAACTGTACTTAGTGCTGGAATGATGATGATCTCAATTCAATGATTTGCTCAAAACCGGAGCACAACTTGAATGGAGAGACTGGTTAAATAAATAAATATTTATGTCTCATGGATTTCTAGCGAGTTCTCCAGCTTTGCACATACGACTCTCAAACTCACACAAAATCAGTCTGGTTTTATTCATGGAATGAACTATATAGAACAACGCGCATAACCCTTTTCTTGCACTCTTTGGTAGAGTAGAGTACTCGCGTACTTCACTTGAAATGAGCTGACACGACAACTATTCAATTCAATGCACCGCACGGCTACAGTTGTACTACTACTATTTGTATTTGTGTATAGTTTTTGCGTATAAAGTAGTTAAGATTAAGACTCCAAAGAGTCCAACTTTAGTATTTGTTGGGTTAAACTTTACAGTAGAGTACATTGATTCGGAATGCTATGGAATTTAGAATTGCTTCATTCTATTATACAACAACAACTAGAGCTTGAGCTAAGCATAACAGCCAACGCATTCAGTTCAATTTTTATTCACTGGCTACTGGCTACTGTTGTACTATGTATGTAATTGGCTTCCTTTGCACTCTACTCTTTGGGTTGGAAGGAATTGTAGACTGAATTGTGATAAAAAAGATTTGAGATTCTCATCCTCTAACACTTTTTATGTACTTACAGAGGGAGAACAAAGCACAACATTAATTTGAGTTTCCTTTCGTGCAATCCTTAATCAAATCAGCTTTTCAAAGTACGGTAATGCTCGGATGTTCTCACGAGGTACAATAATAATAAACAACAAACTAAGGTGTATTAAATTCGCAGAGTAAACTTTTCCAAAACCAAGCTAAAATGTGAAAACTCAGAATCGACAAAAACAGTCAAAAGGCGTTTCGTTTATGATTATGATTATAATCACGGTTGGTTAAGTTTAGATTTTCGCATATGCTAAGATAAGCCTTCTCCTGATTAAGCAAAGGTGGCCACAGCTAAAATCCCAACTACTGCATGTCATATTAAACTATAATTTTATACTTATAATTGAAATAAATACTTTAAGTTTTTTGAAAGCACTTTTGTTTGGTCTTAAGGCGTCCGCAGTGTCAAGTGCACCTTTGCTTTGGAGAGGTTAGAAACACTATGGGAAACCGGTTTTGATTTTTCCTATATAATATGCAATGTCTATTTTTGAACGAAAAATTCAACTCCTGCAACATAAAGTTGTTTGTTGTCCCTGCAGGCAATAATGTTGAACCCAAGTAAAAGTAATCCTTGACCATTTAATACCGGTTCTGATTGCTATAAAATCTGTTGCACAACATTCCTAGCTTAGCTTATCCACACATTTTGCAAAAATTGCTGCGATTAAAGGTTTGCGAATTCAAATCACATTCGCCATTTCTTGCTTTCATCTTAAACTACAAAAAGTTCAATAATTCAAATCCAAGCAAATCATCTGCGTGATGCATTTCTGTACTTTATTCTGTCGCAGCCGCAATATTTTGGTGGCTAATCTAACTCTTGAATGAATGAAAGTGTGAATCTTGCAAATGACTCTGTCAAGTCTCCTATTTTGTGTTCGCTGTATTAGAGCTGGGAAACAAAATAAATTACTATTGCGAGATTTAACTGCACGAGTGCATGCACAAAAAAATATGAAACTCTCACTCAGCAATGCAGTCGCAGTGCTAGTGCAGTAGCCCATTAAGAAAAATACTAACCAGCACACTAAACCATAGGCCGAAACTAAATATGTACCACAATGGAATATCAGCCCAGGCTTAAGCCAAGCATTGTGCAAGTGCAAAATCATTTCTGAATCTCATTGTGGATGAGTGAATGTGGAACATCTATAATTATAATTGCACGCATTCAAAATTCACTTTCATGTGATGCTTGAGAAGATGTATCTACCTGTACGTACTTTCTTGAGGTGCAAGTCCTGCGTGCGAATTGGAAAATGCAATTGTCAATTGTAATGTAATGAGTCAACCACCTCATGGATCCAACGAGAATTTAATTGGACTGATGCTAGCCTGCATGCTACACAGTTTACTGCAATATTTTCTTTCGAACAAAATGGCTTTCGCAGAAACGCCGAATGTTTAAATCTGATTCGCTTGCATTGCTTTCAAAATCTACTCATTTGATTAAATAAGATCTCCAAATATTGAGAAAAAATTAAGAGAGTTTAGCATGCATATTCGATGTTCGTATATATTTTCGGTTCGTGAAACTTGCAGAACTTGCAATGAACTCTATTGAATGGAAATTTACTCGGTGTGGTGTGGAAACTTAGTAGAATGTTTATTTGAGCAAGTGTTATTTTGGTTTGGTTGAGGTACTTTTTGTTGTGAGATACAAAAATAGTAGGAGTCACACAGCCAAATCCAGGTCATTGCTGCCGATGAAGTGAAACCCAAACAGACCGTCGCGTCGGGTATTCAATTTCAATTTTCACGAATGTTCGTTTTCACTTTTAGATTAATAATTGAACTATATTTTAAATTCATCCGATCCTAGTACAGTACCTAAACCTAACAGCCAAATAAAAAAAAATTTAGGCAAGTATATTCAGATCTGCAATTTCGAGGTTTACCGACCTACACTACACATTGCATACTTGATTCAATAGGTAATGCTTGATAATAATTTCAGTTAAAAATGAACGAATGTCCACACAGTTTTCAAAACAAGTCACAAGGTTAATGTTTATTTTGCAAAATATTGCGAATTTTTTTTATCGCTTGTCTAGCAAATTCTGAAAAGAAACTCACTATATTCATTTAGTACTTCGTAATCAAAATGTCTGTACTTTGATCCTGACAACCCAGTCCAAAGTTCCCGTTTGATAAAAAAAAGTTCACTCCGGTTATGAATTTGCAAGTAAAAATGCAAACTGTTGAGGTTCCATACGTTCAAAAGATGTTTTGATGATTTTCAATTAAACGAATGACAAATTGTGAGGGGTTTGACGACTTGTTCGACGGATTGACGGGTGTGGCAGGATTGAAATGAGTTGACTAGATAAAAAATGACAATCCGAAGAGTAAAGACTAAGGTTCACCGTGTTTATATTGGTGACGAATATCCTGTCAGACTGGGAGGCTATCTCAGATTGACAGTCCTACTGCTGTAAACAATCATAAGAGTTTGTTATTAATCAATTGAGACGAATAAGTTGATGAATGCAATCCAAAGTTAGTCTGCAAAAAGAAATGACATGTACTTTTCCATTCTAACATCATGCTTTTCACTTTTCATAATTATTTCTATAGTTTTGTATTAGCTGGCAAGAGTTTAATTTTTCTTAAATGTGCAAAATGATTTCAATTTTAGTAAAACTTTCTTTTGCAAAGATGTTTTGCTGCGTTCCTGACAATTTACACACTACAATTTGCAATTATTGTTGCAGCACACTTTTGACCTTGCAAGGGCAAACCAACATTAGAAAACCGAACTACAAATCATTACTTTGAAGATATACAATGAGGTATAGCACCAATTTAATGTTGTTTCTCAAAAATCCATGGAATATTATATGATAAAATTATATATACATATATATATGATTATAAGATGAAAAATAATAATCAAAATCAGAAAAATAAGCAAGGTGAGTCAGAAGTAGCGAGGCAACTCTAATTCAATATTGCTAACGAACTCGTTTCCCCACACCGACCGACTTTCTTGCCGTGTTTTTTGAAACTCCAAAAAAGATTAGACGGAATTTAGAGAACATTCAAATGAATTTTGCTACAGTTTGAAACTATTTTTCTAACTTCGACAGCCTAACATGGGGCGAAAGCGTACCATTTCATGCAACATTTTAAACGTTTCGGGTGTATCAATGAAGGCTTTACAAATTTTAGGGAATTTGTTGTTGAATTTGCAAAATTTTGAAAAAAATTATTTCGCCGTTTTGTAAATTCGTTATAATTTTTTGTATGAAATTAGAAAAAAATGGTAGAAAATCAGTAAGCCCGTTCGCCAGAAATATTGAATTAAAGTTGTCTCATTACTTGTGACAAAGGCTGTATGTTGATTTGCTTTTAAGCACACATTTATAACGAACACCTAAAACAGGTGTACTTTGCCTTGACGTGGTTTCTTTCCTATATTTGTTAGACAAACTAAATGATCGATTAGTGTAGCCTTTCTGCTATCACGTCATTAACTTGTTTCTTGCAGGGTTCTTGCAAAAATAACCTATGTTTCCAGTATTCCAGTAAATACTATAGCTGAGTATACACCTTTTTTTGGAAATTTGCTAAGGCTGAATTCATCACAGCACTCGTCATTGCTTGGATTCGTGGATTTCGTAATCAGCAATATTCACAACTTCACTTTTCATTAAACTCCCATTAAGTTACTACTTGCAACCGACCATTAAACTGACCAGTAACCATCAATTCCTAAGTGCAGCACAAAATTATATTTTAGATAAATTTGAGCAAAAAATTCCCATGAAAGGGCAAAGTCTACTTTTTTTAATGAGTCACAGTCCACTCAAGCCGCGTTATTATGCAATTTATCCAATTTACAATAAAATCTTGAAAGATAAGGATTTGTAAGTCTAAAGTTCATCGGATGATAAAACATAAATAAAAAGGTTATCGCATCTGCAACAGATCCAGGATCCGTCAGTCAATAAATTGGACTTTTGGACTTTGCAATCAATTAAATGCTTGTCTTTATATTAGAACACATCATCTACAAAATAAATGTTCACTGCTTGAGCTCATGTAACGTATTGATTATTGATAATAAATATTTTGGAAATGTCTCTCCTTTCTCCTACGAATCAGTCAGTAGGCTGGCCTACATTTACACATTTCTTTGAAACTAATATCACTCAAGGGTTTCCAGTCGTAACCGAGTATTTTTGAAATGGCGATTGTCATTTTTTCATATGACCTGGAGTTCAATTTGATCCATTGCGTGAAGTTAAAGTCCAGTTCCAAATCATGATGTTTGTAATCACATTTGAGGATAATTGCATTTCGCCGCAAGTAAAAGTGTCTTAGGTTAGGAGACATGGCTACGATCAAGAGAGCGGTCGACGTCGAAATTCTTTCACGGATGTACTAAACATTTATAAACATTTATAAAATTTATAACACTTGCAATATAGGGGGAAATTGATATAATATTTTTGCCATGATCTTTTTACCATGGTTCATGCAATATTCAACAGACTTACTAGTGTGGTCAGATACGGGCATTTTCTACAAAGTGACAAAAGTGTTCCGTCAGGACGCTCTAAGAATTTTCTCGACCTTCCGAATTTTGGTAATGACAAATGTCCGTATTCTTCCAACCTATTCGAGTATAAATCCATGGCAGTCAGTACAGATGACCAGGATATCTAGTAGCAGTAGAGTTCAACGAAATTTAGTGTCAATGTGCATTGATGAAGAAATTTATAAATTGAACGCAACTTACTTTTGTTAAAACGCAATCGTATACAATTGAGACAACTGGGGCCTTGACTTGCCAAATAATCTCTTTGTCAGTTTTTCCGCTTACCCTGAATAGGTCAAGCAAAAAGAACAGTATATTGAAATTAAATTAGATGATAAACCTATTACAAATCGTTAGTACCTCAAATACACTTTAAACTTAGCGTTGGCCCAAGATCTCTGGTCTACCGGCTCAGCACTTTCTGTATAATTGTTTTGTATAATGTGCAATTCCTCTAATCTTGAGTTGGTGATCAAAAGGTGAACAACGTCATCTCCCAAATTTTGAGGACTTATTTTTAAAACTCTCAAATTGATGAAACATCCCGGATGAATTAGATTTAATTGACGTTTGGTTGTATTTATTAACACTAGTCGGACCATTTTATCACAAAGTCTGACACAAACATCATCCATCAAGTGGATTGCTTCATTCACAGAGTCGAGGAGTAAATCAATTAATTCCAGACTTGAAATTTGGCCGAGGTTTGACATGAGTCGTTTGAGGGACTCGAGCACTTCGCCACCTAATTAAATACCAAGCTTGAAAAACTGTTTTTCATCTAATTCGAAGATAAGATCAAACAAAGTTTCCCAAATAAGCTTACCTGTCCCATAAATGTAATGATCTTGTTGACTGGCCTGATCACAGGAAAATATAAATCTGAAAGAATTTATTTTCAGGCGTGGACCCTTTTGATCTTCTGAACAGTGAAGACAAGTAACATTAAATTTGACTTTGCAGATTCAAACAAACTTTAATTAATTGATTTCTCACCCGAATATTTTTCGGAATAATAGCTGACGATATTCATGAATTCAAAAAGGTTGAATAGGTTTGACATGGGTGCCAAAATAAGATTTCTTATAAATCGTCCAATTCGGAATAAGCAAAGTTGTGTTCGCAAGTGATCCAATACTTCCTAAATATTTGATACAAGAAAAAAATAATTTTCTTCTAGCAAACTACCAATGGTTTTTATTTTAAACTTCGAGTACCTGCCATCCCATATAATAATTAAATTTTCGTCTTATGAGTGTGTGATCATCTAATTCAAAAGTGTTCCAAGTTGCCTGCATGTAGAATGCCTGAAATTGAACGCAGAAATAGCCGTAATTTTCATGACATCTTCAAGCCAAAATATTTTCGATAACATGTCAGCTTGACTTCTAATATCAAATATTCCAAAAGAAAAGCGTACCCGATGCCATTGGTGGCAAACCATGCTGGCAGTATATCTCTCACGGATGCTCAAATAGCTAAATATTTTTTCTGCTATTATGTCTGGAACACAACCCCAACCGCTCAAATTTTCACCTCGTTCATCTTCTATCCCTCTTTCCTTCTCAAGTGCTAAAACTTTCTTATTAATAAATTCAGCAATCGTCCAAGGAGTGCCGACAAATGAGATATCTGAATCTGTAAACGTAATATTTTAAATCTCACAGAATGTACTCAAATATTTATCCAAATTACCAGAAGAACGCGAATTGTGTAGGCTATACCTTCAGAATTTTCCAAGGGCTCCTCCATACTTGATGCGTATTCAAATCAAACTGTGTAATATTTCGAAATTCTTGAATTTGGGCGATGAACCCAACTCTGCCTTTTAACCCAAGTATATGAAACTGAAACTTCGAATTTGCGTTGTATTTACAACACAACCGGCGTGCACCTCAGAAAATCCCAGCTAAAAATAAATGGTTTTGGCAGGAAGCCATAAGCAGAAGCCTCTGCTCTGAAAAGCTTGTTGCGAAATTGTACAAGACAACCCATGTTTGCAAAAATAAACCGACCTACGAAAATAACCGCTGAGTACATGCAGTTTTCAAATGCGCTTCACTTGGGTATGGACGACAGACAATTAAATCGCCTACCGAAATTAACGAATAAATAAACAATTTTGAGAATTAACATACATTTGCTATTTTATTTCAAGAATGCGCTAGAATTTTTTTTACAAAATGTACAGAATGGATGAAATAAAAGTTAGAATTCCGAAACTTTTTGCACTTCCGAAAGAGCCCGCACCGGAACTGCAAAGACCATGCTTAACTTCCTTCAGATGTTTATCACATTTGCAGACCTTGGCAGTTGCTTGGTAGCCCTTGTCCTTGTCATCGTTCCCAATACAATGGGCACCAACTACACATTCATCTTCGTCTTTATTGCTTTCAAAACATTCAGTGCCGGATCGCTTTTTGCATTTTCCTGATTGCCAAATATCTCGGGCATCACATTTGCAAGATGGTACCTCACAGAGGCACTTATTTGCAAGGCAGGACAAATGCACATCACAATCGTTGGAAAAATTACAATATTCGTCGATCCCTGCCAAGTGGTCCTTGACAGCACTGCATTCGGAAGTTGCGACGAATACCAGTATCAGCGCAGAAACGAATACCAATTTGGGAGTATTTCGCATGATCTATAGAAGACAGAAATTACAATTAGAATTATTTTGCAGTTGTTTGAGAAAAATTTACAGAAAACTTACTATATTTTAGATATAGAATAATGAATTTCTTGAAACTTCCACAAAAGTTCTGCAATCCTTCTTGACAGAGTTTTGTAGGACTTCGAGTGATTAATTAAAATTGCAAGGAAAATTGCTATTTTATATTATATTTTCCACCTAATAACGAAAGCTTGCACAAAGCCGCATAGTGAAGTCACCAATCCAATTTGACAGGAATGACTAAATGCAGAAATGACTAATAAGCAAGAAAATCAGGTTGAAACTTGGTTAAGTGACGACCGATAAGATTTGACCAAATTTCATTTCCTTGTGTGAGTTTTTTAAAGTTTTCCTCCAAAACAAACGCTAGGACTTTGTTAGGAAAAGTTCTAATTCTTAATAAGTTTAATATACACGATATGCGATTCACAGTGTGCTAAGCAGAGTTTAGCAGAGTAAATTTTAAAATTCCTTGCAAATATGCTGTCCTCTTCGTCATTTATCTTATGCTATATATTTTAAGCTGCTTTTACTAGAACAGGCTTAATCAATCTTCGCTTTTTATTAAATCGTCATCGCGCAGAATAGCAGTCAATGGTGATGATGTCTTAGATGCAGCCATAAGCTAGAAATGCGCAACTAAACCAGGATTGACTAATCATCGAATCTTTCGCAATAAACATACCACTTGCATTTCAATAAAACGTGTCCAAAACAATATTTCCACTAACAACGGTTCAATTTTTTTTATTTCCACTTGAATTAAGACACATTAATTATGTTAATCCGGAAACCACATAAATTTCTTTTGAATAGTTCTTACAAGCGAGATTTGGGATTATATTTATAGCAGAGATTATATCTGCTTGTCAAATGCGTGTCATCGCATTTGCACACAAACGAATCAGCGTCCAACGAAACACAGGAGGCATGCTCGATGCAATTTCGCCGATAAACTCCGTCGCCTTTGCAAGATGATCCAGATCGAGGGCGACATTCTTGATATTTCGGCTCAAAAAATTCAGTCCCCGGGCATTGACAAATATTATTTTGACAAATCAAGAAACTTTGAGATTCATCGATGACGCCATCGTTACAATCCTCGTCCGAGAAGCAAATTGATTTGTGTGACGATGCTCGATTTTGACAGTTGGCTTTCACAATCAATGCGGCAACGAAGAGAGAAATTGAGGTAGCAACTAAATAATGCATTTGGAATGAGGGCCTTTGTTTTCCTGAAGGACCTGAAGGTTTTGACGAAAAAACGAAGATAGCGAATTATGCAGAACTAGAACTGAAAGGAAAATCAGGCGACACTTCTCAGTCCAAGTTACTTGTAACTTTTCTTGTTCCAAACTGGATGAAGATGATTGAGCGGAAACTGAAGCTGTGGTTTTTATTCCTTTGCAAATGCAATTTATTCAGACAATTCATAAAATATTTATTTACAGTACTAATGGTAAAATAGATAATACAGCAGCTTGGCCCATTCATCACTGATATTCAAATTCGTCGAATAACAGAAAACAGTACTAGAATGCAAGCAGTAGAACAAAACTAAGTTCCAAAAATTTGAATCCGAATCAAAGAATTTATTTTCAATAAGTTTAATTATTCGAATTTGTAATTGTAACTGATTTAAAAAATATTGTTTGTATAGAAATGAGAATGGTTCACCAGACTTTGATTGTTCGACTGCTTATTATGCTCAATGTATGTTGTCCTTAAAATGGATATCTAAGCAGATGCGGAGATAACTAAACTAAGCGATACTTTACAGCAATCCGTTTTCCGTACTAATTGTAGGGCCCAAAATATTCTCGCTTGGAATTGCAGTCGATCCATGATGCTGAATCCTCGACTAAAAAATTATTTATCACGTCTAGATAGGGTTAAACGGCTCCGCGTTTCACCTACAAAATGAAATTTACGTCATATTGTTAGAATTTTGGTAAACTTAGCAGCCAAGTTACGTCAAAACCTGATGACGGTAACGATTTGGAAAATTTCAAGAAAGTTTGTAAGATACGCAGGACAGAAATCAGGATAGATTCAGGTTTTTATTAGGGAAGGCTTAGGATATCAAAATTGTCAATTTGATTCTTCGAGCTCAAGCATATTCAATGTAAATTTCCTACATGTAGTAATATTCCAAATCTTTCAAAGGCTCCGCTTGAGTTCGACTGTTCTGACCAGGAGTAAAATATCTTTCAGTTTTTAGTTGAGGTATTTGAGTAAAAGGATCTGGGTCACTCTTAAAGAGTCCGTCCAGAAAACTCAATTGACTTAATCCTGGAGTTGATGAATTTCTAGAGTGTCTGCCTATATCGCAAGGCTCTTCATAGATAGACTGGACCGGCCGGGTAGCAGCCGTGGTTGTGGCTGGCCGAAATTTTTCTCGGGAGTTGGAAAAATCTACCGGTCCAGTGAAAGTGAAGTTCTCGGAGAAATCCGATAATTTCATGGGCAGAGGTTGATATCCACTTGGTGGTTTTCTAAGTCGTTCTTTTATCTCTGTGATTTCTGGTGAGCAACAAAACGGGGCTCTAGTTCTGGTCACGACAGGGTCAGGTAAATATATGGGATCTGAAATTGCGCTATTTCTAGCAGTTCTAGGAGGCGGTAATGTCAAGGCCCCAGGGGCAAACTTTTCAAAATCCATATCCTTTAAACTGTCTAATTTCAAGTCCCCCATCGAATTTCGTTTGTTGTAGTCGGATTCAGAGTTTAGTGGATGATCAACCGTGAAACTTCCTTTTTTCGTTACAACGCTAAACTGGTCTAAAGGTGGCCGTTTTGAAGGGATCATTTGTCTACTAATCTGCTCACGAATTTGCGATCTCATGGCAGTGTAAGTACTTCTTTGTGAAGATTGATTGCGAGGTGAAACGTGAGAAGTTGAGCGGGTCCCAATTGGCGGAAGATAAGTGCTGAAAGGCAAACTTCTAGCAGAACTGGGCGGATGTAGCGTTTTAGAATTTGAGAAGTTATAGTAGTCAGGATTTTGGATCAAGGTATAAGGAATGGCTGGATGAAGAAGCAATCTTTAAACAATAGTCGTCAAACAGGCAATATCACCCATTGTTAAAATCTGAGTACATTACCGAGGTTGCCGAATTTAGCGAACGATTCCCTTTTGCTGATTTCCCTCGAGTGGGGACTCTTGTAACTACGACGTAGTCACGGTATTTGATTCCTGGAGCTCCAGAATGTTTGGCAGACAAAATTGGACGGACCAGTTGATTTGGTTCCAGGCTAATGACTTCACCGAGTCTTGGTTTCGCTGTAGTTCTTCTGTTATGAGACAATTAATTTCAACTCATTTCAAATTTTCAACTCATGGAACCTGCTGGTCTACTATATCAATCGATACCCTCAAAATACCTGACTCGTTGTTGACTAAATCTTGAGCAGTCGATGACGATTTCCTTTTCGACATCAGCAAAGGCACGATTCATCAAAGAAGTGACCTGCGGATCATAGGCCATCTCAAGCTTATCGTAAGTCAGCTGAATTGGAAGTTCGGGACGCAATTGCAGGACATTTGAGTCAGTGTAGTACAAATCGCGAGCAGAATACACGACTCCGTCTTGGGAAGTGCTAAACAATGGCGATAAAACCATGCGATTGACCGGCGGTCGTGGAACATTTATCGAGCTCAGCGGGTGACTGTAATACGAGTCCTCTTCAGCGTTATACCGCGTCAGACTTTCCAAAGTATCCTTTGTGGTTGGTGGAATGAAATGGTCGATAATCAGACTCTTTAGCTTCAGTTCTCTGAAAAAAGTCAAAAAGTGAAAAAGCGTACCCATTTATCCGGCGATTTTTCAAAAAATTAGTTGTTTGTTCTTACTTTTGAATGGCCAATTGGCACAACTCGAGTTCGCTTCTTTTATCGTTGTACTCGATTTGGATGGTAGCAGTGCGATCCCTTACTTTGTCCAGTTTTCCAGCGAGCCGGCCAAGTTTGTTCTTTTTGTACGCCATTTCACCCTCAAGATTTCCAAGGATTTCAGTAACTTCAGCCGTGCTCAGTTCGTGCTCTGCAATTTTACGAAGTATATCTTCTTCTCTTAATTGTTGTTCTTCTAGTTCCTTTTTCCTTTGTTCGATCAACTTTTGTTGTTCATTGGTATGATCCAAAAGACTCTTTCCACCGTTCAGCACTTTGCTTTCTAACCAATTAATTCGATGGTACAATTTGAAACATTCATCTTCAGCACCTTTCACCCTGTCTTGCGTCTCTTCGAGTTTCCGAAGCAAGCGATCTTTTTCTTCCTTAACGGTCTGGTTATCCTTCAACAATTCTTTTTTGCGATCTTCAAGTAATTCCATGATTTCTTTAGGATCTCGAATATGTCCGAGCCCGTAGTGTTCCAAAAGAGGAAGTAAATCTTCAAAATGTTTGTCGTCTAGCAGTTGCAGTCCTTCGACTGGAACAGCAGTTGTTGGGCGACTTCGTTTACTTTTTGGGCGAGCAGAATCTTGCGGAGATTGAAGCTCAAAAAATAAAGAAGGATTTTGTTGCCTTCTAGCAGCAAGTTCGGCACGAAGTTTTGAGATTTCTTCGTGATATTCTCGGAGCATTGCATCTTTCGGATCCTCGTTGACTTTGGGTTTATTTTTAATTCGTTTGGCTCTGCTGGCATAGCGTAGCGTGGTCATCGTCTCATCGTAATTAAAACTGGCAGGGCCAATTGTTGCAACCATTATCGTCCGTGAATTTCCGCCCAAAGAATCTTGAAGAAGTCGCGTCAATTTGGAGTCACGATAAGGAACATGAGAACTCTTCCCGTCGGCGAGAGACGCGATAACTTTTCCCAAAGCAGACAACGACAAATTTATTTTGACAGCTTCTTTTAAACGGTCTCCTTCGGCCCCAGATTTTCCTTGCCTTTCAGAACCAGCCAAATCAACTAAATTTAGTTTTCCAACTCTAAAATGCGTTCGGCCATCCGCCCATTTCTCTGATGCTTCGATTGTTATCATAAATATTGCGTGAGATCTCGAACTATGCTCATTCATGTTGGTTGCCCCAACTGATCGGTTCTTGTTCCCTCTTGTCATGAGATCATTGATTTGATTGAAGTTAGCACAAAGGTAGGAAGATAAGTCCTTCACATAAACACCGTTGCCGGACTCCTTCAATTCGCAAGTTTTGATTCTATCTTTGAACAATAAATCACGAATGTCTTCTTGATAGATTTCCAAGTAGGAAGCTCGGACGAGGTACTTTTTGTTTGGCGAATCGCTGATATTTTGAAAGATATGTTTAAAGGCATGCGGGATTACTCCATGGTTTTCTTCTTGGTCCCGAATTCCTAACGCAAGAAAGCATTTAATTAGATCTCATTCAGCGAGCTACTTGTGACTAAAAATTTTCACCGATAATTTATAGTTCGGGTGACTTCGTCATCGTCACTTACCTTCCATTGTGTAAGTTTTCCCCGTACCAGTCTGTCCGTAACTAATTTTTAAATTAAATACAGTACATTACACAAAGTAACAAAATTTGATATGATCCTCCGAAACGCTTGAAGAACACTTACGCAAATATAGTTCCATTGAATCCTTCTAGAACAGAGTCCACCAAAGAGCGGAAGGCATCTTCGTACAATTCTTTTTGTGTGATCCTAAAATTTTTTGAGAATCGTTAATTTCATATGTACAAGCATACATTCTCACATGCACTCACTGCATTGACAACTATGTGAAGTAAAATAAAAACTAAGATTAATTTTATTTTATGTTGCTCACTCATGATCGTAAACCGTATCAAATGTAAAAATTTTGTTCGATTTAGCATGTACAAGATTTGAGCTGGATGGATTTGGCCTTCGGATTTCGATCTCATTTTTCTTTCGGCAAATGTTGACGACCCTAATACATAAAGTAAACCCAAATTATCCAATTTCTCATTGCAAATTAAGAATTGCTATATTTCGAAAATTAAATTCCATTACGCTGTATGCCCGTTGTCCATTTCTTTTCTGCTGAGGGGACGACATCGTACAATGACCTTTACTTTTTCAGAAGGCGTGGATTTCACGACTGTAGTCGTCTCTGCAGTTTGATTTAAATTCTCCTTAAGTATCAATGGTGAAACCAAAGCGACTTTCCCTGTGAGCTTTCTCCCTGAGGCCGTCTTGGCTGAGTTGGCTGCTTTCTCTTCACCATTCTCACTTTCAGGCTCACTCTCTGAGCCATCCATAATTCCAGATGTTAAAGTAATTATTTAGTGCTGATGGACTAATTGAGTTGTATCTAATGATACATTTTGATATATGTGATACGAGCTTTTTGGATATGCATGCTGAAACCCTGGTAGCCTGACTTGGCTTGAGCTGGACAAGAAACTGCTGCTGGATGATGATGTAACAGTTTCTCTTCCAATCTTTTTAGTTGTTTTGGTTTGGACGCTCTTAGCAACCGAGTCAAATGAATGATACATGAAAGGGAGAGGAAAATCAATACAAAAACAGAAACGGTTATATCCCGGGGATGAATGGACTGGAACTACCCGGCTTTTTGGAGGAGGGTGACAAAAACATTGCGGGCACATGCAAGCTCAGTTCCGTTCCGTCCACATGAAGAATTCGGGTCGACGCATGCAGAATGAATATGACTACCTGTGGATACGTTATGGACTCGATCAGGGCCGGATGCATTTGAAATTTGCAACAATACTAGATGTACTCAATTGGATTAAAAAAGTGTGAATTTATTATCGTTCCACAAACGAAATGGTATTAACGCATAACAATACTTAAGAAAATGCTGAACGGCAATTGTGCTTGGAGTTAACAAATAACAATATCAATTCAGTCATTCAACTTCTCCCCTTACAATTAGTATAAAATAAAATACTAGGTTATACAAAAAGACATTTTTGACAGATAATGTTGCCTGGAATTATCACAATTAGCTCTCCGCTCCTAACTAACTTACAAAAACACTGGTAACTTTGAGATATTTTTTCCCAATACATAATATGCATAAGGGATCCAGGGCTCTAGAAATTGACGGTAAACCCTTTCGCCCTTCACGTTTCATCGGAGCGAGGTGTACCCTTTTCATTGAGCAGCGACATTTTGTGCTTTGAAAAGCTTGGAAGAATAAAGTTCGTAACTTTGTGACACAAAATTTGGGGTAACGAACTGGGTATTGGAAGATGTCTTGAAAAGTTTACATTTTCCGGAACTATTTTGTGGAAAATTACATGCAGCACTTCCGTGTCTCAAATTAATGGCTCAAAATACGTCTAAAAACTTATGAACTAGTAGAACAAGTAGAAATAAAAATACAGCTGATCCTGGCAAGCGATTCCTCAAAAAAGTATTGTTGGAACTGGCTCCAGCCCGAAGCATTTCATAACTGGCAGAAGTGACGTCTTCACAAAGTCCAGCTCGAGTTTTCCCGTATCCTTTGGGACATGTGCAAATGCCAAAACCCCGAGGCTTTGGCACTAAAGGGTCGTCAAAACAAATTGCAATGCTAACACATCCAACTAAAGGTAAATCGGAGTTTGGATCTGGAGTCGTATTCAATGTGCACCGTTCATCCACAAAACTCACACATCTGTTTTCATCAAGCCTAAAAAATCTATTCGCCGGACAATCACAACGTTTTTTTGAAAGGTTACACTCAAGAAACTTAGAGTCGTCGCAGTCATAGTCGTTTTGGCACGGTGATTCACGAGTACCTTGCTTTCCACTAGCAGTCTTGATTGTCAGCAGAGCCTGGAGGGCTACGAAGGTCACAATCCAAGTAGAAATATTCATCTTGAAAATCTAGAATATAAATGAAGAAGATCCACTGTTAGAAATGAATTTGAAATGAAATTTGTAATAAATTAAATAAATGATTTAAACAGTTTGTACAAGTAGCTTAGGAATTGCTGATGAAATATTCTTGCGAAATAAAGTAAGGAGTCAGGATTTACGGAAACTCGATTCCAGGAAGACCGGATACGGCAACCGAGAAAGAGAAATGAAAGCGTAAACAGAATTGTTCAGAAATTAGTGTGAGGTTGATATCCGAACTTATCAGTCAACTAGTCAACAGTTATGTTGTTGAAATTCACACTGACTACACCTATAGTCAATGAAAAATAAGGCGCCATTTTTATTATCGCTGTGATTGTGATTAATGCTATCTAATTCGTTCGACAAGGAGGGCGTATCTTCAAAAATGAAATGCCTGTATAAGTTTATTTTCGTAAATACATACAGCTATGAAAATGTAATTAAAATTTCATGAAGGAAAATGTTTCCAGGAACAAAATGTGGTTCAATTTCTATTCGTTTCGAAATATTTGGGGAAATCTGGATTTGTGTGGTTTCATGTACTTCCTGAATTCGTGTTACAGCAAAATATGTATCGAATTAAACATTTTAATAAGACTTCAAGGATTTTAATATGAGTAACATACTTTATCTATCCAAAACTCGCAATACACTATTTGGCTGTATTTTGAAACACTTTCACTTGATGCAATTTTTGATTCGCAATTGCTATAATCTATCTTAATGAATCGATCTTAAGCCTCTAATCGAGAACACCAAATTCTTTAAACGACGACCATACAAAACTATACAAATTAAAAAGCTTACGATCCGAATTGAACTTCGGCCAACACCCAATATGCAAACTGTAAAGACTCAATTATTTGGCTCCACTCCAAAAGCACTCAAGAAAAATGTAAGACCCGTGTGGTAGAGTACAAACTGTGTGGTCAGCACAATGATTGCTCACCAATACCAATTTTAATGAATCGTCACACGCATTTTATGCAAGCTTTGAATAGATCTGGTCAATAAATAGTTTAAGAAACAACAAACTCAGGAAGTTCTTCAAGATAATTTAACATTTGGTCAGTTCTTTAACCTAAATCGGTTGACGTCTTACATTGACTTGACACCCAGCAAGTCAGAAATCTTAACTAAATATGCTGGTCCTTTTTACTGGACATTGTCTTAGTCACTACAATGAAAAATAATATGCATCATTCGACTATCATGCATGATCCAACTTCTTAATTTGTCATTCCATTTGCTTCGTACTGTATGTAGTGTGTCAAGTGTGAATAATTCATTCTTTTTATAGAATTATCTCTTGCGAAAACTGACAAAGTGCTAAAAATATTAGAGTAGATGGTAGTGGTAGAGGGAAGTTTGCAACTTGCACCCTACTTTTTGTGATGCAGATTTAATTTGAAGAAGACAACATTGAAATAAATTTTACTTACACTTACAGGACTTTTACTAACAACGCTCCCCGGCCGTGAATTTGTTTCCAGCGCAAATTCTTCAACACTTGTGCTAAATCCCGGCCGCCAAATGAATAATATCTTTAATTATCACCATTTATTTTCGCATTTCAATTAGTGTTTCTCAATTCAATTCACGTTCACTTAAAACTTCAATTCGGTTTTCTCAGAGCAGGGAGAAGTTGCACAAAATCGGGGAACGGGGTGACGGTACTGGGAGAAACAGGAGCTGTAAAATTCTTAAAAAACTTTATCTGTTTCTGAGTCACTGCAACTGCAACCTGATGCAAAATTAGTAAACTAAGTGCATAAATCAAAATCCTTTAACTTGAAAGAAGTTCCCGATGCACAATTAAGTTTTGCATTATTCAGTGACAAACTTGATGAATAACTCATGAATGGATGGATGCTTGAATTAAATCAGCTTTTGAAGCACAACGCTCCGACTCTAAGTTCCGAGCCAACAATACTAAAAATAGTAAGTTCAACGTGTTCCATTCTAATTTTGCTCACAAATCCAGCGTGTTACATTCTAATTTTGCTCACAAATCCCAAAGGTCACCTGAACGTGTACGTAGTACGTATCATACGTATTCGTCAAATTGAATCGTAGTCGTAGGTGTGAAATTCTAACCCTTTCCAAGGAGCACTCTTCACTAATGCGTGCACCACAGTTTGCAGGTTTGGCATGTTGTACTAGTCGTAATTCGATAGGAGTCTTTCAATTTCACTTGCAACTTATGAACAAACGTTTGCCAATTATGGGCAAAATTGTTTACAAGTGAAGAGAAACAAACGATGGGTTTTTTGTTTATTCAGCGCACAGGAATTTAGTCGAAATCAACTTGTAAACGAAAGAAGTTGTATAACTAACTGTGACTGCAGTGAAATTCTCACACAATTTGCTGAGCCAGGTTCTGAAGTCTGACTTCGAATTCTTTGTCAGAGTCGTCGTCACCAATTATGGTTGCAGTTGGCTTTGACATGTCACATTCGATTAAATGAAATATATTTATAGTTATATCATAATTTAAGAATTTGTCCACAAGGAAGACGCGGAGTCTGGGTTGAATTGCTTTGCTGCTTTGTAAACTAAATTGAGCCAGTTGGCTCCAGGCTTTTAGGCTTTCACAGAGTTGCTTGCATGGGATCAGCCAGGGCCAGAGAACAAGTACGCTATCCCGTGAGTCGTAGTCGTAGTCGTGGTTGATGATTTCGTAATTGAAATTAAGTGTTGTTCGTGTAAACAAAATAGTTGTGGAGGGATATATCGCGGGTGAAATGTGCAGGATGGTCTAGTTCTGGGTGATGCTATACAGACTTAGGCTTTGGTTGGCACCCGGCCTTCGTGAAATATGACGCAATGTGAAAATTCAACGGTTTAAAACTTGCAAGGGTTGATGAAAGAGTCCAAAAAGATTTGGCAATAGGAAGTCGTCACTTTTACTATCGCAGAGTTGACGTCGAAAGACGAAAGACCCCAAAGCTCCAATTTCATCATTCGTTTCTGCCCTGCGCTACAGAAATTTATGTCACCCTTTTGAGGGGTGAGGGTGAAGATCGACTGGTTCGTTCAGATCAGAAGAGTTACATGCTATTTTTAAAAAGAAGATCTCATGAACAAAACTCGTTTGCTTTTTGTTTTAGAATTCATGTATCCTTGCGTGCATTTAATAGTCAAATTTGTGCAAAAATATGCAAGTTTATACTCCAACTGCCTGTGAAGCAAGCAAATGCATCGTGTTACACCTACTCGCTAACTTATTCAACCACAACAAGGAAGCTTTAATGGAATTAATCTTTTAACTTCTAAAGGATTTGTCCATAATTTAACACGAAATTACATTTCTTTTTGATATGCAATGAAGTGATAATCCAGTAAATCTCAAAACTGCACAATCACTACTTGCCACAGTAAAATTATGATTTGGCTGCAAACTAAGAACGCAAGGTATAAATTCCAGTATTTGTTGCTTTTTCAAGACCACGACTGACGAGATGAGATGACGGACTGTGACGTAATTTAAAATCTCACTTTTGCATATGAAATTAGTTATTGAAGGCAAAAGTGTCGCAGTCACGTAGCAGGCTTCTTTGTGTTGCATTACGTGCAGAATCCTAAATTTCAGTTGCGCTCCGTTTGAGTTTTATGTTAATTTTTAATTTAGTTTTTGAAGCTCGCACAACCATGTCCCATATTTACATATTGATGTTTGCTTTTGCTTCGAGCAAGTGCGAAAACGGATGCATTTAATAACCAGGAAGTTGTGCTATTTGGAAGCTTCTTGTGTGGTGGGACGGTTGTTATGTTAGTGTGGACTTCAAAAGGCAAATATTTCGCGAACAATTTCTGGCAAAATGGCAAATCTAGCAACCCATAAAAGTCCTGCTATGCTCTTGATTGTTGCTTCATAGTATTTTAAGAGTTTTAGTGATCTGAATTCCGAATCATAGAGACGAATCTGCACCAGTAAATTTTGCTGTAAACGGATTGCAATTATATTTCAATTCGTAATTGTTACTTTAATTCAAGAATTCGATATAATAATTTACATGAATGTATCACCTCAGCGCGGGTTCTGGTTCTGTACAAGATTGCACTAGTATTTAATTTCAGGTACAACCTGGAATAACAATACTAAAAGTTGGTCCCTGGCAAAAATTGATGATTCTTCAATGAGTCATAATTGGCAGGGTACAAGTAATTAGTAATTTGACTCCTTGTTTGAATATGCTCAAATTTAGTCGACCGTAGAAAATAGTTCATGGCTGCCAGGGAGTGAGTAGAGTACCTGCCTAATATCTTGGAATGGAGTTACATTGTATTGGACAAAATACAACCTCTGACTAAAACTAGAATTTTGTGGAGGATGGCATGTCAATTGGTCATTTTGCGAACTAAAATTTAACTAATGATTTGGAAATTCTAACTGTTACGGTCTACTGCGATTCATTTCATCCTAAGAAGACAAACTTTCCATTTCTGCAAATCCTTCAGTGTTCAGCCAGGCGTTGGCGAAAGGTGTTTCTGAGAAGGACCCTAGAAGTTTGGAATAATTTTCATAAAAATTTATTAGGTTATTACTTTAAAACAGGCTTGCAATTCTCAATCCTCTCGCACTCTGGACTGTGTAACGCTTTCAGCAGCTCTTCAATCAACAAACAGCAAGCTCAGGTCAGGCGTTCTTTTTAAGTATTTAAACAACTGAAAGTTTTGCTATTCTCTAATTTGCCTTGGCCGGAAAATCTGTCCAGCTAATGCAATATTTCGTAATTCTTGCACTTTTTTTTAGGTCAAAGCGATAAGGACAAAATGACATTTACACCAGCAATTCTCAAGATATTTTTGCTGACGGCTTTGTTAATCGGAATCGCTGAGGCTCAGTTATACGGAGATACTTGCGGTGTGGATGCAGATTGCAATAATGTGAATTTCTCTTGTAATGCTGGCCAATGTGTTTGTGCATTGTCTTACACGGTGCCTAGTTTGGACCAGACTACTTGTCTTGCGTCAGCTGGACAACCATGCCATGTTGACGGGACTCTTCGATGTGTGGAGGACGCATCTTGCGTCGACATCAATGATAATGGAAATCCAGTCTGCGTTTGCAATAATTCTTTTGTTGCGGTGTCAGGTCCAACATGTGCTGATGATGTTTCTCAAGAAACTAATTTGATTTGCTGTGCTTCTGATTAAATAAATTCAAAACGATCTCAATATGTAAACCAAAAAATCAGGAATTGTTTTTATTGCTTGGATTTCATTGTAGAGAGGACCACATATTGAAAAATAGGCCAAAAATCTGGACAACAGGCTTCAGAATTTGTGATATTAGCTTAGGATACAATGCGATGGGATGTTTTAATTTTCCGGAAAAGTGCTTTTCAAGACTCTGTCAGATTCCGAGCAGCAAATGATAGGAAATTGTATCCCTGAGTTTGCAAGTGGATCCGAGCAAACTCTGGCAGAAATTTGATGGTGTCCAGGATCACAGATGCAAATGTTATTAAATGCACAATTAGCATTTTCTACGCACTCGTTGAACCCTTCCACGTTGCACAGCTGGCCAACAGTTGAAACACATCTGGCTTTGTTGACACGGAAGACCATCATAGGAAAAAGACAGTCGCAAATTCCATTCCGACACACAAGACCTGAATTTGGAAGGCAACCATTGACACTGAACCCTGTGCAAACATCTCCATATGTTTGACACAATGATTTTGGAATTAAAAAAATAAAGGCGAGAATGATGGGAAAAACTAATCTTGGCATTTTTGACGAAGGCACGATTTTTTATAAGTAAAGATGCAAACAAGTTTTTAAATTAGGGCTAGATTCTCCGGATAAGAATAAACTCTTCAGGATGTCTTAGTACAAACAGAAACAAATAGCAACTGCAAAATTTCTAAGACTGGAAGTATATTTAAGTCAACAGAAACGCTAATGGCGTCACTTGTAAATGGCGACGATTAATATTCTGCAGCATGCCATTTTGTTAGATTAAATTGTTTGGTTTCACACATCTTTTTTGTCAAAATTTAACAAATCTGCCAGTTTACGCATAAACAGCAAGGTTATATGAATATGACATCGTCTGAAATTCCAACTCGTAGAAATGCGTTCTGCAGCAGCTTATACATGTTGATATGAATGATGCAGCAAAGATTTCCAGGGCTGCAATTTTGAAGGCTAAGTTACATCAAAAACTGCAAATTAGATTTAAACTACCGACAGCAAGATGGTATATTTTAGGCAAGTCGGCTCATTACTGCTTGCGGAGATAATTAAATTAAAAGTAAGCTCCCAAAATGTAGAAAGAGTGAGTTCACTCCGCAGTTTGGCTACATTGTTTCCAAAAGTAATATTTGTTTTGTTTCTACTTTGAAAAAACTGCGTTTCAAAACCCGGCAGAAATTTGTACGAATTATCATGATTGATTTTGTTATTGTCAATCCAATCAGGTGATACTAAAACGTCAATAAAAATGGTAAACCCCGTTTTTAAGTGTACAAATAAATGGTAGGCTTATAGTTTCGATATCTCCACCTACCTCTTCACTTTTAATATAATCAGTTGCGTAAACCTGGATTTCGCAATTTAAACGCTAACTAACAAGGTTAATTACCTAGTTGAGTCGCTTTGAGCTTCACTGACTAACTACAATTGACGTCTATAATCCACAGGTTTAGCTTAGGTTGCAATTCACATTTCGCAACAAAAGACAATTCTAATGAATGTTTTTAAAGATGGCTGGATGACACGATGGATGTACGAATTTTTTTAAAACATGAGCAGCTTGCCAAAATTGATTTGCAGTTCACGGCTGACTCAAAATTAAATGAACTTAGCAATTAGTCTAAAATATGTCTGCTAAATAACATATTAGAATTGCCAGTCTAATAAGTCGTTCTAACAAGTCATTCTTGTGACTTTCACATCCGCCAATCCAAGTAATATAAAAACTATGCATATCGCGAAATTATTAATTGATTACTGGAAATGACGATTGCAGAACACCTGCTACATGTAGCACGATGAATTATAATGTCTAATCCAAAAATATTAAGGCTGTCAAAATTAAACCATAACTGATTGAGTAGAGGTACTCATTTTGACCTCTGGACCAAGTGCATTGTAGCTGCAAAATTATTAGGACACCGCAGGCTACATGTAGAACCAAACGGTTTTCTTGCACAAAAACTTCAGTCTAGTTAGTTGCTCCTCGAGTCCGAGCATTTCTGGGAGTTTAATTTACTCATTCCCATATCCGCTATTACTATTGGAGTAGAAAATGTTCGCAAAACTAATTGTTTCAATTTTCATTTTTATTGCGTCAACCTCCGGTAAATATTTGACCGATTCCTTCATCTAAACATAGATCCTACTTGGTCTTGATGAATATAAAAAAATTCTAGCAAATCCATTAATGTTCATTCGAATATTTGCAGCTTTCACTCAGAAAGGAGGATGTCGCTTTGAAGTTGATGTTGACTCGGAATTCTTTCCATTGATCTTCAATCAAAATGGAGTTTTGCGTCCCAAACTGGACAAGGAGAACTCCAAATGGTATCTTGAGATGCAGCAAGGCAGCTCCTTCAGGGCAGATTGCGCTGAAGAGGATAATCGATTGAGATCTGTGGGACAATCTCACGTGGACGCCGACTGCATCCTCAACAATGTGGTCAAAGTAATTTTATCAAAGCAATAATTTGAATTGCAAACGCCAAACTATACCAGCTATTCACAATTTTCAAATTAGTTCAATTTAATAAGCAAAATTAATTGCAGACATCCGAGGGCTACCGTTCATTCGATGACCTTCTTTGTGAGAGAGCATTAACAGAAACCATTATTCGAAATGGGACTTGCTACAACGGCTACACCAAGGCCGACATTGCTTTCTTGGGTGCTGATCAGCCGTAATTTCGATATTTTTAGAATTTACATTTCTTTTCGTTCTGTCAAAAAAATCCTGAATCGAGCATTTATTTCGAAGGTATTCTGTCCTTACGATTTGCCACAACGAAGAAACTGATCATACGTTATGGTCAAAAAATATGATTTACGGAGCCAAATTAGGAGAATCAGAATCCATCAATCGGCCAAGTTTTAAAGAAAGCATTTTCTATTCAGAAATTAGTACAGATACATGTTACACCCAGGTCGGGCAAATCGAGACTGTGACTGAACTGGTAAAATCCAAATCTGATGTCAAAACAGCTGTAAATATACCGAAACAGCCTAAATTTTAATCGTTTTGGTTCAAAATGAAATTAAACCAGCTCGGATCGGCGGAACTCACAGCTCGGTACATAAAAACAGGCGAAAATTTATTTATGGCTCGTGGTCATTTAGCACCCAATGGAGATCCTATTTACACACATGAGAAGAAAGCCACTTTCTACTTTATCAATGCTCATCCGCAATGGCAAACGATCAACGGTGGAAATTGGAATGTAAGAAAGTAACTTTGTGAGCTGATCACTCGATCATAGTCCTAATAATTTTGAACAAGTCAAGAAATAAAAATTTAATTTATATGTATGTAGAACCTTGAAGTAAAAGTGCGAAAATACGCAGAGGATTTGGCGACAACCCTTGAGGTTTACACTGGAACTTATGGAGTGACAACTTTGGATGACATTAATGGCAATCCAGTTGAAATTTGGCTTGGGAGAAATCTTCAAGGTCAACTTGTCAAAAGACTTCCGTGTCCACAGTAATGCCATAAAAAATTATTCATAGTTTTGCAAATTGCTCTATCCAGTTTTATGTGATTTTTCAGTCTGACTTGGAAAGTAGTTCACGACGTAGAGAGGGGAACTGGTGTGGCTGTCATTCAAATCAACAATCCATGGGCTACGGTTCAATCCAAAGATATTTTGTGTGAGGATATTTGTGACCAAGTTTCATGGGTCACTTGGAAGGTCAGGGATATGAGACTTGGGTACACGTACTGTTGCGATGTTGCATCTTTCAGTAAAGCTGTACCATTTGCACCAAATTTGGGAAACCTACCTCTCATGGACTACGAATAAATTTAATATTCTGACTCAATCTATAATCTATAATCTATATTTTATATGAACTCAAATTTATTTTATTATAGAATAGAATAGAATAGAATAGAATAG